>JAVIWC010009340.1:0-12981 GCA_031894815.1 Creontiades dilutus | reverse complement strand
TAAAGTGTGAGGCCAGTGGAGGAATGGGGTGTTTCATTCATACTTATTTCGATCATTTTTATTTGATCACACCACTGATCGTGATCTTTATTGAACAATGCTGCTCTCATATACTGAGCTAAAGTACCCATGTATCGCTCAGCAGGATTCGCTGAAGGATGACGGATAGAGGTATGAATATTTTGAATTCGTGCCTGTCTCAGTTTAGTGATCCAGATTTTACTAGTGAACTGGGTTCCATTATCTGACAAAACAGATTTGATAGGGCCATATTGTGGAATATAGTCCAACAATAAGCAATCGAGAACAGCCGCACCCGATGCTTTTACCAGGGGGTATAACCTAACGAATTTTGTCGCCACATCAAGCGCAACGAGGATATAGCGACAACGGTTATTTGATTCAGGTAGTGGTCCATAAAAATCGACAGCAACAAGATCTCTGGGATAAGAGGCTGGCACTGAAAGCATAGGAGCATCCAGACCTGGACATGTCTTGATTCGTTGACACATTTGACATGAACGTAGGGCTAAACGAGTTTGCTTTCTTAATGATTTGCAATGAAATGTTTCACCAATAACACCCAAACACTTTTTAACCCCGCAGTGAAGGTAACCCTCATGTACCCATAGTATTATTTTATTAATTATTGCAATTGGTATGACAACTTTCCAATTTCCACCTACCCTATGATATAAAACCCCATTCTCAACTCGATAATCATTCACTCCTTGAACATTCGACTCAATTTTCTGAAATATTGGCCGTAGGTTATTATCGTTCCGCTGGTGAGATGCGAAATTCTGAAAGATGTCAGTGATTATTGGATTCAATGAGAGGGAAGCTATAACCACTTCATTCTTAGCAATGGCATCATGTTTTTTTAAAGTGTACCTACTTAGTACATCCGCCACCAAATTTTTGTGTCCTGCAACATACTCCACAATATAGTCGTACTCCTGAAGAGCTAGAATAAGTCTTGACAACCTAGGAGATTTAAGAACTGCAACATTAAGATGTTCTAGAGCCCTATGATCCGTTCTAACGATAAAACGGGTTCCACTAACGTAATTCTTAAACTTATTTACTCCAAACGACACAGCCAATAATTCCAACTCTGAAATACTATATAGTTTTTCATGGTCATTGAGCATGCGACTCACGAAAGCAATAGGGTAATGTTCATTATTTTTATCTAATTGGTATAAATGAGCTCCAATGCATGAACCACTAGCATCTGTGGAGATGAAAAATGAGCGATTTGGAAGAGGAAAACATAACTGAACACAATTTATAAATGCTTGCTTAATTCTAAGAAATGCTTCCTCCATAGCTTCGGACCAATTCCATTTGACTCCTTTTTTTAGAAGGACGGTAAGCGGTTGCGTTAAATGGGCCATTTTAGGTTGAAAGCGTCTATAGAAACCAATGAATCCAAGGAAAGACCTTAATTGTCTTACATTGGTTGGTCTCTGGTAATCATTGATCGCTTGGACACGCTCAGGGTCTGCTCGCAGACCGTTTTTATCCAGTATGACACCAAGAAATTTCACACTTTGTTGTAACCATTGGGCCTTATCAAGTTTGAGGGTAAGACCAATATCCTTGAAAATCTTAAGAACAAAATTCAAATGAACCAAATGTTGATCAATAGAAGGTGACAGAACCAGGAATTCGTCCACGAATCTAAGACAGAATGCTTGACTTTCTAGAGGGAAGAATTTATTTAATGCTCTCAAAAGCGAACTTGTAGATGTCTTGAGACCAAATGGAACAACTGTAAATTGGAAAACTTTATTCTCAAACATAAAAGCGGTATACTTTCGGGAATTTCTATGGAGACTGATCTGCCAAAATGAAGCAGTTAAGTCCAAGGAGGTGAACCAAGAACAGCCATGATAAATTGTGAAAAGAGTATCGAGGCTAGGAGGTGCTTCCGCCTCTGGTAACAAGAATTGATTAATATTGCGAGCATCTAAACATATTCTCAAACTACCATCAGATTTTGGCACTATTCTCAAAGGATTTATAAATGGACTGTGACAACGTTCTATTATACCCAATGTCTCCAATCTTTGTATTTCTAATCCCAATCTCTCTCGAAAGTGAATGGGAACCGGGTAGTATCGGATCTTGAATCTCTCGGCGATACTAGGCATCACCCTCAGCTCATATTCAAAATTTCTTATTCTACCAGGTAGAGTTGAGAAGATAGTTTCATACCTTTCGACTATTTGTTGAAATTCTGACCTTTGGGTCTCTGATAATAATTGTCTCGATGACTCTGGAATGTTAAATGATGTAAAGTCTACTAAATTAACTGAAACAGAATTCTCACCCTGAGGAGGATCAAATCGACTGTAATCCAATAATAGTGGCTCCTCACCTTCAGGATGGAATATCAGTTTCCCTAACTTTATATCAATTGTGGCCCTTAATTTGATAAGGGAATGCATACCTATAATCAATGGTTTGACTAAATCTTTAACTACTAAACAGTTTATCTTAAATTGACGACTAGATACGAGCATGGGAACCAAAATTTGTTCTTTGATCCCAGGAGATTTATTACCTACTGCGCTAATTACATGAGCCTTGCTAACTGGCAAACGACTCAGGATCTTTAATCTGGAAGAATTTTCTTTCACCCACTGTTCAGAAACACATGAGTAAGTAGCTCCACAGTCTATCATACCCATAACTGAGACGCCCCCCAAAATAACGGATATTTCTGGCGATCGACACATGGGAACAGAATGAAAAAGATCATCCTTGAGCCAATCTGCTGGATTTTCAAACAAATATTCATCTTGTTTACTATACAAAGAATTAATTGATATTGGATGGTTAATTTTACTAATCTTGTACAATTTAGTTTTCGCCCTGTCACACCCCTCATACAAGCTGCATGGTGGGGGCAGAGCGGCTACAAGTTTAAAGCCATGTACGATGTTTCATCGGTATTTTGCACATTCATGGGTTCCCTAGATTCTACATTAGGACAGGTTTCGGGTTCAAGGGTTATTGCATTTACATTCACTGGAGGTCCATTTGAGCCACCAGGTCGTTCACGCCAATTTCCTTGAGAGGATCCAGGGTGGTTTTGTATCCCTTGATTTGGTTGATGAGGGTTTCTAGTATTTGATGGGCGGAAACTATGATTATTCTGGTATTTCGTATGCTGAAAGGAAGACTGTGAATTCCTCGAGAGGAATTTATTATCATGACGTTCAGCGGTTTGAGGCTGCTTTGCTCGATACCGATCACTAATTCGAAGTTTTCGGAAAAGGGTTTGATAATCATTGATTTCCATTAACATAAGATCATTTTGAACAACATAGGGAAAATGTTTAATAATGACTTGAATAGTCACTTTTTCCGGCAACGGATGTTGCAAATATTTCAAATTTGATACTAGGCTCCGAGCATAGATTTCCATGGAATCCCCCACAAACGACTTATTATAAAGATCAGCGATGATATCCGACTGTCTTTCGATACTCCAGAACTCATCCTGAAAATCCCTCTTAAATTGATTGAAAGAAAGGAAAGAGGCCTTCCTGGATGCAAACCACCTAGCAGGATTAGCTTTCAATGCACATGAAGTTATGCGTAACTTTTCCTTATCAGACATGAAAGTGAATGACTCAAAGTACTGCTCCAATTCCTCCAAGAAGAGCATAGGATTTTCATTTCGATTATCAGAAAATATGGGGATACGTAATTGACCATTAAGTTGATTGTGGGATAAACATTGTATCACCTGCCCCAAAATATTGTCATTTGAATTTCCCGATAACATTGATGACAAAGAAATTTCTCGGAGAGAAGCAGTGCTTGTCTCAAGTTGTTTTAATTTTGCCTGAATCCCATTTTGAAACTCTTTATTATTGTTGTCAATAGACGAGTAAAGATTCCTATTCATTGTTTCAATACCCTGTTTATAACTATCCAGATCTTCACCTAATACCTTTTTAAAAGTATCCAATCTATTATCGACGTGATGACTGAAACGGGAGACAACGTTTTCTTCGCTTGCTCGGATTTCCTGTCGAAACCTACTTTCAAGCTTTATATTTTGATCCTTAATTTCAGAAACACATTGTTTCAAACAATTCTCCTCCGACAGTTTAATCTGACTCCTAATATCTGTGAACGCTGCATGACATTCGGAAAATTTTCGATCCTGATTGTCAAACCTTTCATTACAATCTGCGACATGAGCCGCAACGGACCCCATAATTACCGTTTGCAATCGTTCACAATTCGCTACGATCTCCTGCAATTTCCGATTAAATGAATCAAGATCTGGCAACACCATGTTAGAAGGTAAGACAAAATTTTGAGGTGACTCGCCACCAACACCTACCGCTATGCCGCTGTCTCTGCGGAGATCCGGAGGTAAGTCCATAGCTGATCCGCTCAAATTGTTGACATCCTCCGTTCCATCAGACCCACCAACCTCAACTTGCCTTTGCTCGGTCGACATTCTCAACCTGCCTGAAATTGAAATTTCCTTCGGTAGATACTGACACCAGACAACAAGCACAAATTGAACGAATGACAATGATGTGGAAAAATTTAATTTAATACAAAAGAAATATTTAATACAGATTCAATAGATATGATAAATATACAAAAGTTCAATGATATCTAAGCGATATGATAACAGAATCTTCGTTTACAGTGTTGAAGGAAATGAAACAAGCATGGATCGACAGAATGGGTTCTGTCCGAACGTGATTCATAAACATGCCAAAGAGTCAGAACAATGAAGGTACCAAGTTCAGCCTTGGATGCCAGCGCTAGTAGGATAACTGATTGATACAATTGAATTCAGCGGATTGTTATATCCTGATTCTATTACTAATGCTAATCTTTAATCTTTGGATTTGGGATGCTCCTAATTTCGTAGCCCCACGTGAGGCGACAAATATGGCTTTCTCCCTATTTTAAATACAAATATTAACTGTTGGGCGCCAATAAAAGAAAATTAATAAAAGAAAATTTTGTTAAAAGAGCATGATATCTGCAGGGAGGGGAGCAATAGCTTGCCAAATAGGAGCCCCAAACAGGTAGATGATGGATAAAACAAAGTTGTCTTTAGTGCAGTGTTGGATTTATTAAATTAAACAATAAATTGGCCTCAGTAAGGTTATGATTCAGAAATGATGCCATTCGCAAAAGAGATGAAGTTAGTTAAATTTGAGTGTGAGTGTAAATGAGAGGGAGGTGACTCACCCTGTGATGCCCACCAAATTTAGGAGGGACATCAATCCAAAAAATAAAGCAAGATGTTGGTTCTGGGGATGTTGTCTGTGCAGTTCTTCAAATTAAGCAAGGAGTCCTGGCAGGGTTTTCTTGAACAACGGAGATGATGGAGCCGGAAAAACTGTTTAGTGAAAATTGAAGATAGAGGGAGCTCCTCTTCCTTCAGCCATCAACGAACGAGTCCTCGAAAATTCTCTCCCCTCCGCCGCTCTCTTCTTTATGCGTTGAGCGCTGCAGTCGTCTCTCTTCTTCTTCTTCTCATTTCTGACTGCAGCATCAGTAGTCATTATAAGAAAATGAAGAGCGTTACCAGGGGAGACTCCAGACGCGAACAAAGAAAAAACTCGGAATCGGGGGAGATTGAAATTGGAACTTGGAAGATCGAGACTTGTGTTTTTTCAATACTGAATTTATTGTGTTCAATTTATTTATAATAATATAATTTCAGTTGGAAGTGTAACTTCTGTGCGTACGTGATTGCTTCTTTGTTACTAGCCCCTAATTTTGACATCGTGGCGCCCAACGTGGGGCACATTATTTAGTTTCGTCAAGAAGTGAACTGTAAGTAACATCGACGATATGGAAGCTCTCAAGAAACGACGCACTATTCTTCGAGCATCGTTCACGCGGAACTATAATGCTTTAGATGGACATTTGAAAGCAAACCGAGATACTGAGGCTAGAGCGACGTTTGCGATTCTCCAAAGGGGATGGGAAAAACTCCGTGCGATTGACGAAGATATTTTATTGATCATGATGGAAGATACGTCGATTACGGATGAAGATTTGGATAAAGAAACTGTGACAGCCACTGAATACGAGACCAAGTACGAAGTGATGAATGTTCAAGTTCAAGATCTCGTAAGTTCGACTCCTCCAGATGATGTAAGTCATGCAAGTAACACCACCTCTACTGTAGATTATAAAAAGTACAACCTAAGCACGTTACCCAAATTAAATGGTTACTTTGATGGTCAGTTGAGAAATTGGTTACCATTTTGGGGCCAATTTGAACAAATTCATGAAGACGAAAACATACCTACCTACCATAAGTTCCGTATTTTGGTCGAAGGCACAAAAGAGGGATCACGTCCTAGGAAACTTTTGCAGAGTTTCCCGCCCTCCAAAGATAAAAAGAGTTATCTAGCTGCGGTTGAGGCCAGAACAGAACGTTATGGTCGAGGACATTCTCATTGAGGTGTACATTCGTGAAATGTTAACCATTGTCATAAATATGGCCAAATCTGAAAAACTGGAGTTAGATGTTTTATATGATGAACTAGAGGGTCATCTACGATTCCTAGAAATTTTAGGCGTGACGTCGGGTAAGTGTGCAGCAATTTTGTGTCCCTTGCTTGAGTCCTGTTTGACACCCGAATTTCTTAGGGCTTGGCAACGTGGTTGCAATGGGGATGATTTTGACGAACCAGAGAAACGGCTGAAAAGATTGCGTGGTTTTATGAAGTCTGAGGTAGAAAGTGAACAAAGGATCTCGCTTGCCATGCACAGGTTTGGTATGTCTGACAACAATTCGATCTCCAGCAAATCGGAGGATAGGAAACCATTCCAAGAAAAGTCAGAAGGGAAACGTAAGGGCATACCTACTGCTGCTAACCTTTTAACTCAGAGCGGACGTACTCCTTGCATTTTTTGTTCACTAGCTACGCATGACAGTTCTGATTGCTTCAAGGCTAGGGAAATGAATTTAGAAGAAAAATTAAGAATTGTGAAAGACGCTAAATGCTGTTATCTGTGTTTGAAGCGTTCACATTCATCTAAAATATGTCGCGTGAAAACATCCTGTCCATTATGTGATAGGAGACATACAATCATCTTATGCCCTAATTACACCCATATTAAGGATAAACCTGTCACAACACGAACTGCGGCGAGAAATTTTTCAGGTGATGCTGATACTGCTAAGACTGTGGCTACTAATCCAGTGAATGTGACCAGTTCTGCCAGTCTAACCTGTGATTCTAGTGTTCTGCTGCCTACACTTAGAGTTGGACTACGAGGAGCTTATGGGAAAACTCGGACTGTACGTGCCGTTTTCGATACTGCTGCCCAACGATCCTACATTTTGAATGATACTGCTGAGAAAATGGGATATCAGGCCGACGGTCAGGAAACCTTATATCATTCACTATTTGGAGGACGTAAGACAGGTATGACCACACATTACCGATATAAAATTAATTTGTCAAAGCTCTCAGGTGATCAAGCATGTACAGTGGAAGTTCTGGGCCAAGATGCTATTTGTGGAGATCTGCCTTGCTTACCAAGAGGACCTTGGCTCGATGAGATGCAGGGTCATGGCCTTAATGTTTCTGAGATGTTAGAAGATTCGGGTCCTATTGAGTTGTTATTGGGTGCAGATGTTGCCTTTTCTATGTACACTGGGAATATTCTTAAATTTTCCTCAGGAACCATGGTGGGAGTTGAGACCAAATTAGGATGGACTATTTCCGGTAAAATTCCCCATAAATTTTGCACAACTACTTTAGGGATGCTGACTACTTCTATGCTAGTTGGGGAAATGAATGTGGCTGATCTTTGGAAATTAGAAATACTAGGAATTGAAGATCCCATAGAGAGTAAAAGTAAGGTTGAGTTACAAAAAGTAGTACAACAGAAATTTGCTGAGACATTGAAAATTGATGAGGAGGGTAGATATGAAGTACGGCTGCCATGGAAGGAGGAACACTCTCCCCTTCCGACAAATTACAATTTAGCCCTTAAACGTATGAATTCGACGTGGAAGAAGCTAGAAAATGATGGATTTATGGCTGACTACAACAACGTTTTCCAAGAGTGGATTGATGAAGGGGTCATAGAAGAGGTGTCAGAACATTCTGAAGAAGGACATTACTTACCTCATCGCCATATCATTAAACTAAACAGTACCACGAAAATTAGGCCTGTATTTGATGCTTCCGCTCGCGAAAAGAACTCCCCTTCTTTAAACATGTGTTTAGAAAAGGGTTGTAACCTCATTGAACAGATAACACCGCTTTTACACAGATTTCGTCTCAATAGATTTGGTATCATAGCCGATATTCGACGAGCATTTTTGCAGATTGGGATTTCGCAAAATGATAGGCATTTTTTGAAGTTTTTATGGCGCGATTCTGAAGGTAATGTTAAGGTATATCGCCATAAACGAGTCGTTTTCGGACTCACTTGTAGCCCTTTTTTGTTAGGAGCTGTGATTCAACATCACTTACATGAAATTATTAGTAAAATTGAAATGGGTGAATCAGAATATTCTAAATCAACCATTGAAACACTATTGTCATGTTTTTACGTTGATAATGTTGTGACGAGTCTCGGTTCTATGGATGAAATTGAAAACTTTGTTGCCCAAGCTACATCCGTGATGTCCGACGGAAAATTCGAATTGCGTGGCTGGGAATCAACGGATTCTAATCTGGAGTCTCATACGGAAACTTCGGTGCTTGGTTTATGTTGGGACAGGAAAGACGACACTCTTTGTATCAGTAGTGAGTCACTGAAGCTGCCCAATGACGTAAAAATTACGAAACGAGTCATTGCATCTGCTGCTCACAAGATTTTCGACCCACTTGGTTTGGTTAGTCCTGTCACTCTATATCCGCGACTCTTGATTCAAGAGTTGTGGGGTCTTAAGTTAGAATGGGATGATGAAGTACCTCAACATATTCAGGACTCATTTTTGCGGTGGACAGGAGAAATTGAATATCTACGGCATGTGAAGATTCCTCGGTGGTTACCCAACAAGACAAATGTGTCCCACTGGAGCATTCATACATTCTGCGATGCAAGTGAGACATCGTATGGTGCTGTTGTGTACTTGAGAATAGAAAATTCGGTTAATCAAGGAGTTTCCGTTCAGTTAATTCAATCCAAGGCACGCGTCGCACCTAAGAACACCACTATTCCACGCAAGGAACTACTTGCTGCTATGATTGGAGCTCGACTGTATAATACTGTTCGAAAAACCATCAAGATTGACTGCGAATCGTATTTTTGGAGCGACTCGTCCACAGTCCTTGCTTGGTTGAAACGTGATGAAAACTGGGCTACTTTTGTTTTTAACAGGGTCAAGGAAATTCGAATGTTGACTAATATTGAAAACTGGCATCATGTACCTGGCACTCTCAACCCTGCTGACCTACCCTCTCGTGGTTGTAATGAAGGAGTTTGTAGAATCTAGATGGTGGGAGGGGCCAGAATGGCTTTACCAACATCAAGGTCAATGGCCTTCAGTACCTGCAGCATATGATGAAGATTCAATCAGTAAGGAGAGAAGAAAAACCGTTATTACTACCTCCATGGTTGCCACATCAACTAAACAAGTCCTACCCACAGATTGGTACTACCGCTACTTCTCCCAATACCCGAAATTAATTAGGATGATTGCCTGGGTGAAACGATTTTGTAATAATTCAAGATCTGTAGGTTCAGACTATTATGTGAGGAAAAGGGGACCACTTAGTATGGAAGAAATTAACGCTGCTGAGATTCAGGTTCTAAAAATGGTCCAGGGAGAAGTATTTCAAGGAATTACAGATTCAAAGATGAAATCATTGAGCCCCTTTCAAGACTATACGGGACTGATTCGTTTGAAAACGAAAATTTCTAATAGACCGGATAGTGAAGACTTCAGGTACCCGATTTTACTCCCAAAAGGACATCCTGTCGTCACAAGACTAATTCGGAGTATCCATGAACGAGAATGTCATGTTGGGGTACAAGGGCTGCTTGCCATCATTCGTGAAAGATTCTGGATACTCGGTGGGAGGAGAACACTGAAAACTGTGACGACAAGATGCGTCATTTGCAAACGTTTTGAGTCTAAAAAACTCGAAGCACCTATCATTCCATTACCTGTAGATAGAGTCAGAGAAGCTTCGGCATTTGAAGTGGTGGGAGTCGATTTAGCTGGCCCAATTTATTTGAAGAAACAACAGAAAGCATGGATTTGTCTTTTCACCTGTGCTGTAACGAGGGCAGTCCACCTAGAGTTGCTTCTTTCTTTATCAACTGACGACTTCCTACAAGCTCTTCGACGTTTCATTGCACGACGAGGTCGACCAGCCAGAATTTACAGTGACCAGGGTACCAATTTTGTCGGCGCTTTCAATGTGTTACATAAAATTGACTTTTCAAAAGTAATGGAATATTGTGAAGTTCGACAAATATCATGGAAGTTTAATCCTCCAACTGCCGCATGGTGGGGTGGATGGTGGGAGCGACTTATTGGTCTCACAAAACGCCTTACTAAGGAAAGTGTTGAGAAGGTCTATTCTTTCCTATTCGGAAATGGCCACGGTACTTTGCGACTGTGAGAGTGTGTTAAATTCCAGACCACTCACATTCATAACTGACGGCGATTCTGAAGCCATACCAATCACACCATCTCTCTTTATCCAGGACATACGAGAAAATGGACTGCCTGAGTTGGATGTCATAGAAAATATTGATCTTAAGAAGACCTGGTTACAACGAATCAAATTAAAAGAAGACTTTAGAGCCAGATTCCGGAATGAATATCTAGGACAACTACAAATGAGGTGCAAGTCTAATAAATATGACAAGATTAAGGTTGGAGATGTCGTCTTGATTGGCAACGACACCGTCAAAAGAATCGACTGGCCTCTTGCTCGAGTCATTTACCCACCTAGTACAATTAAAAACAACTACAGGTTCATGTCTAAGACCAATTCAACGATTGTACCCGCTCCTAGAAGCTGAATCCTTTGTTTCTGGAGAAAAAATTGAGGAACTCAAGCAGAAACATTGCACTTCCGTGGAACCGACTGTGACGGCACTTACTCCTGTCAATAACGAAGAAGACAGAATTAACCGTTACCCTAGGAGGACGACAAGAGGAAGAGCCGTGAAGACCCCTCTTCGATTCGTCGATTGATAAGTTTTCATGGAAAGTATTGAAAACTTAGGTGGGAGGATGTTCACAACAAGAGACATCAGTAGTCATTATAAGAAAATGAAGAGCGTTACCAGGGGAGACTCCAGACGCGAACAAAGAAAAAACTCGGAATCGAGGGAGATTGAAATTGTAACTTGGAAGATCGAGACTTGTGTTTTTTCAATACTGAATTTATTGTGTTCAATTTATTTATTGCGTACGTTCTTGCTTCTTTGTTACTAGCCGACAAACATACTTTTAAACACGATTGGTTCTATAGCAAGGGTCTCCAAACTATTTGCCGCAAGGGCAGTATCATAATCAGCTGGAAGGGCGAGCACACACAGAAGCTGGATTGAATTAAAAATTACAAGCATTAAGTAAATGAATAAATGAAACATCAGTTACTAAGGAATACATAGATATAACTGAATACAAAATGTAACTCCCTAAAAAGTGAAACCTGCTAATTGAATGAGAGGAAATTCTCAGAGATGATATCGTCAACAAACAAGCAGACAAACATGAATGGATACCATACAGCAATGTTATGTAGCAATGACTGACATTTTCAGCCCTGGTGAGTCCAGCAAGAGTAAAATACACACATAGCACTCAACAAGTAAATATGTGAAGTCAGGTGTCTCTCTCTCGAAAACCCTTATCGTCACTGAAAAAACGGCAAAACATCACATTCATATTGGGAACAATCGGAAAATTGAGATTTTTGATCAAACGTACTGTAGTGAATTTCCTGAAGGGAGAATTCGCCTACTAGTTAACTTTCTCTCCTGACGGGAGATATTCGCTTACGTTTTTATCTCTTTTTGGTCAGTTGATCAAGATTGAGATTTGAGCTCGCTAAGTCGGCGATGCCGGTCGCACGCGACCGAAGCACCTAGTTTGTTTGCTGTGTAAGAAAGCGGTCACCGTACAAAGTTGGCGATACCAGCCGCTAGCGTCCGAAGCAGCAAAGTTGTTTGCTGGGAAGAGAGCGGGATGTAGTGCGCGAAATTGGCGATACCAACCTCTCGAGGTTGCGGCGCCAATCTGCTTGCTACAAATGAGAGGTCCTTGGATGCTGAGATGATACCCGTCTCTCAAGACGGCGGCACCTCAGTGGAAGGAAATAGGCATCCCTAACTGACCTAGTAGGTACTCAATGCAAGGTTAGGTAAAGTGAAATGAGAGCGCAGGGTTTCAGGTTAAAGCTGCTAGGGCTTCCACCGACTGTAGCCTCTTGGCTCGTAGGCCGGATTTTTATGCGGAGCTGGAACCCCTTCTACCCTGCTCCCTTTGGAGGATTGTGGAAGGGACGACGCTACCTGGTCGGTTCGACCCTCCTTTATTAGGGAATAATTCTGTTTTACATAGTTGAATTCTTTACACCTACGTTATTTTTTTTAATGATAATAATGAAGGGCAATGGGATCACTTTCAGCTGCAGTATGATAACATTTGAATATGATAGAAGTAACAACCGGAGGCCAAATTCATGCAGCAACTTGTTTATCATTCATTCTGTAGGCCGATATTATTGATCAAAAAGCAACATTTTTCTTTATGGAATTTAGAAATATGAAAAAATATGATATTTTAGAAGAATACTTACTGAACTGGATCGTTTCATTCTTTTCTATTAAGTCTACTATATCTTGCTGTGTACCTATCTTTCTACTGCTATAATTCGTCTTTTACGTACGAAGAATATATTTCGTTGTAGATAAGCAACTAGCAACGGGAATTATGAACTGGGAGATCTTGAACCAAAAACACATGTTCTTAACTGATTGACAAAC
>JAVIWC010009339.1:0-12924 GCA_031894815.1 Creontiades dilutus | reverse complement strand
AGTTCAGTCTCTCACTACTCACCTCTACATGTTTCCACTCTTCCTAGTAGAAGACCCTCAGGAAACACCTCTACAGGAAATGGGGAAGAAATTTAATAACATGGATCAAGATGACCCTGATGACTTTTACCAATAATTTTTGTAGTTTTATTAATTCATTATTATGAGCTTGTAGAATAAATTTTTCCACGACAATTAGGAATCATTTTGAGACATTCCATTTTAAAAAAAAACTCAATTTTCAGTAATATTTTGTATTACGTATTTACTCACCTGGCTGGGTGACACTTGATCAGAGATGACATCAACAAAATTAAATTAACGAAAATTCTTTTTTCCTCTGAAATTTGCAGGACCTGGTAGAATTATCGTTAATGTTATCGTAATAGGTTTGCTCTCAAGAATATTGCGATTTGAAACAATAGGGTTATCTTTAAATCGCGGACTGGAGAGTGGGTACTAGAATGAGTCGCTTCCGCCGCACGGTAGTATGGAATAGCCAAAAAGCGCTTAAAACTCGGATTTGTCAACTATTTTATCCAAAGTTGTGGGCTGCAATTATGTTTTCATTTCCTTCTGAGGATTATGTAGGGACGCCAAACTATATCAGTATATATACAAAATTTCTCACGTTTGCATGTTTGTATCAAGTTAACATCATGTCAAAATAATATCACTTATTAGTTATGTAAAAAACTAAGATAACGGCACCGGTAGTGGCCACTGCTCCAGTAGTGGCCATTTTAAAGTTTATATTTGAGAAATAAGGATTCCCGGTCTCCAAGTGGCTTCAAACTTGCAGGAGGTACAGCTCATGTCATCTTGTAGTCAGAGGTTGAACTAGGAGTGCGCAGAGCATCATTGGAAATTGTGGTAAACTTCTCAATATGACCGTCCCTAGTTTCCTCGTTTGTTGGGCTGTATCCTAGAGCTTCTACTGGATAGAATCAATTTTGTTCATCTGGTATTGAATTTAATGATATTAAACACGTAAGGAGGGCTAAATGTCAAGTGGCCACTACTGAGACATGCACGTGGCCACTACTGGAAATTTCGTAATTTGATGTGGCCACTACTAGATCAAAATAAAGGTGTGAGAAAAAATTAATAAAAAATAGAAAAAATTGTTCTTTTGATAGTTTTAGGCAATGGATATGTTAGGGAAGACTCGGGCTATATTCTAAATGAGTCCTGAAGAAAGTCAGTACTACTGTTGGCCCACAATTGTCAAAACTAAAGAAAAAAAATTCTTAACTGTGGCCACTACCGGTACCGTTACCGTTACCTTAGATTGTGATAAAAAATAAAGTCTTGAAAAAAAAAAAAAAAATTCTTCTGAGGATTTCAAAGCGCTAACTAGGCTTGAAGGCCCGTAAGCAACCGTCAGAATTGAAGAACTGCGAATTTTTGGTGCCAAAAAATGAAGGAACTCTCTAGCAGTTTTTTCTATTGATTCAACAATCACAAACACGCAAATTTTGGAGAAAAAAAACTAGACATTGGAAAAAAAATTACATAGGTACCTGTTCAGATGTATCTGAAATGGTTTTGGATCATGAAGAGTTTTTCGTGTTTGGGTCATTACCTACCTTTTGAAAACCACACTTGACTCCTATGCAACGCCCGCAGCTAACGGGACCATACTCGCCACTGTTGATACATCATTGTCCGTTAATCCCGTTCCTATGTGAAAATATTTAAAGCCTTTAATGGACTCCGAATTCCCCAAGCTGCTTTGTGCCGTTGGTTTTTCCCAAGCCACCCTTTTTCTGGCAAACGGTCAGTCACCCGTAGTCTCCCCCCTAGCACCCTGGGGTTTCCCGGGGTAGTTGTAACCCCGTCCCTGACTGGTTTCTACTATTCCCCTCTCTCTGCTCCCCGCGATTCCCCACTCTAAATTTTCTTCACTTCCCCTCCAAACAAAATTTTCCCGTTTTTCGGTTAACACAGTCTGGAGTGAGTTCTCTCATTCGTTTTAGCCGGCTCTTACACCCTTGTTAACACAGACTTCGTATCACAGTTATCAAAGTGACTTCATTTTCCTAACTAAGTAGTGGCAAAGCAGCATATTTTGTGATATTGTTGGCTACCCGCGAAACCTCAACTTTGGCAGAAGCGCCCTAAGGTTTTATTCAGCAACACCTTTAAGGGGAAAGCACCAATGGTGAACACTGTACCAGTAGTGGACACTTCGGAAAAAAAGTTGTAGAATAAGGATTCGGGTTGAGCAGGGCACTTGAATCTTTTCGGATTAACTAAAGTAATAGCCTAACAAACGTGATGAACCAAAAGAAAACGTTAGGGCCAAAATGAAAAAACCTCTGCCAAGTGGGTGTGGCACATAGCTTCCTCGTATCCATAACATGACTGTATAGATCATTGAAAATTATTATTGACTAAAAAACTTCGTTCAATTAGGCGAAGTAAATATTGAATTAGGGTAAATTTATTGTTATGTAGGAGCATAACTTGAGAAAATAAAGGTAGGCATGTTCAACTATTGAACAAACTATAAAATATACCTAATAAGTCCGAACAATCCCTGAAAATTTCATCGAAATCGGTCAAGAACTCCCGGAGTTATGCTTGTGGCAAGGATTTCACGTTTGCGCATGCGCAGAGGCTACTATTGATCCGGGGGTCATGAAACTCATAGGGGACCATCTACACATCAAACCGAACAATCCCTGAAAATTTCATCGAAATTGGTCATAAACTCTCAGAGTTGTAACAAGGATTTCACGTTTGCGCATGCGCAGAGGCTACTATTGAACCGGGGGTCATGAAACTCATAGGGGACCATCTACACATCAAACCGAACAATCCCTAAAAATTTCATCGAAATCGGTCAAGAACTCCCGGAGTTATGCTTGTGGCAAGGATTTCACGTTTGCGCGTACGCAGAGGCCAATATCGACCCGGGGGTCATGAAACCTATAGGGGGCCATCTACACCCTAACCCGCACGATCCCTGAAAATTTCATCAAAATCGGACTATAACTTCGTGTAGTTTTGCCCGTAACAAGGATTTGCTGACAGACAGACAGACACGGAACCAAAATTGTTCAGAAAGGTCTAAAACGCAAAATGCGAGTGGAATTTTTGATTTTGGAGACAAAAAAATTTTCACATTCCGAAAGTGAAAACAATGCTTCCGCTACCTTGGTAGACTCGGAAGCAATAATAACTTGACATTAAAAACAACCAGTCTGTGAGTGAAGTGATTTTGAGCAGGACGCTGTGCAAAATGCTAAGGAATAGAAAGTATGTTTTAAGCAATGTTCACATATAATATTCAAATATTTGTGCGCCTTGGTTTGAATATATACTTCAGTAACTAAATTGACGATTTTCCAGTCGCCTAACTCCGTTAATATTGATAAAGTGGGCTTATAAAGCATGTCCACTTCTAGTACAACAAAAATGACGGACACTCCGGTAGTGGACATCCCTGTTCACTACTGGTGCAGCTTCCCTTTTCACGAAAGGATATTTTCTCAATTTTCTACTTGTTCATTTGGAACAAGCTCTCGGTACGATTTTCAAGTGAATATAGTGTTGCGGACCAGAGGCGGACAGGGGGTGTCCTCTACTAGTGCAAGAGATGTCCACTACTAGTCCATGAGCTATCTTCTACTTATACATGAATTGTTCTCTACTGGTGCTCACTTCATTCTTCCAGTTGAATGGAATTCTTTTTGTTTTACTACCGATTAGATATATACATGATTTTAAACGAGATTTTACGTCGTCTTGTTGATATCTACGACGTGTCCACTACTGGGTCATGAAGTGTCCACTACATCAACACTAGAAAATTTTAGCTGTCCACTACTGGTGTTTTCTGTTATTCCACAAAATTTGACTCTATTTCTTCAAACATTTATAAAATTGGTGTTTCCTTTGATTAAAATCAACTAAAAATGTCTGAAGAACGAGTAGACACCCAAAAAAAAAATTTGAGAGCTGAAAATTTATGAGGTAACACAATCACACAAGATTTTCTTAACATGTCCACTACTGGTGATTTCCCCTTATTTATTTGATTGATTCACTATATCGACGAATACGAATTGAATTATATACTTCCATACTCTTTGATTGAGCATGAACGCATTGATTTGAAGTACAGCCTCCATCAGTTAACTGCACAACCGTTTATGTCTTCCTTGGGTTCACTTTAACAGTACCTAATGAAATTTAAACCGATATAAACTTCGATTTATCCTACAAAATTTGTGATTCTTTGTTATAAATCTTAGATGTTTTGTTAAAATCTGTAGGAAGATCTCCGATCATAATTAGCTGCCACGTTTAAATAACACAGCCCCACAAAAAAAACCTCTGCCAAGTGGGTGTGGCACATAGCTTCCTCGTATCCATAACATGACTGTATAGATCATTGAAAATTATTATTGACTAAAGAACTTCGTTCAGTTAAGCGAAGTAAATGTTGAATTAGGGTAAATTTATTGTTATGCAGGAGCATAACTTGAGAAAATAAAGGTAGGCATGTTCAACTATTGAACAAACTATAAAATATACCTAATAAGTCCGAACAATCCCTGAAAATTTCATCGAAATCGGTCAAAAACTCCCGGTGTTATGCTTGTGGCAAGGATTTCACGTTTGCACATGAGCAGAGGCTACTATTGATCCGGGGGTCATGAAACTCATAGCTGACCATCTACACAACAAACCGAACAATCCCTGAGAATTTCATCAAAATTGGTCAAGAACTCCCGGAGTTATGCGTGTAACAAGGATTTCGTTTGCGCATGCGCAGAGGGTGCTATTGATCCGGGGGTCATGAAACTCATAGGGGACCATCTGCACATCAAACCGAACAATCCCTGAAAATGTCATCGAAATTGGTCGAGAACTCCCAGAATTATGCGCGTAACAAAGATTTCACGTCCGCGCATGCGCAGAGGCTACCATTGATCCGGGGGTCATGAAACCTATAGGGGACCGTCTACACCCCAACCCGAACAATCCCTGAAAATTTCATCGAAATTGGTCAAGAACCTCCGTAGTTATACCCGTAACAAGGATTTCACGTTTGCGCATGCGCAGAGACTAATATTAATCCGGGGGTCATGAAACCTATAGGGGACCATCTACACCCCAACCCGAACAATCCCTGAAAATTTCATCAAAATTGGTCAAGAACTCTCGGAGTTATGCGCGTAACAAGGATTTAACGTTCACGCATGCGCAGAGGCTACTATTGATCCGGAGGTCATGAAACTCATAGGGGACCATCCACACATCAAACCAAACAATCCCTGAAAATTTCATCGAAATTAGTCAAGAACTCCCGGAGTTATGCGCGTAACAAGGATTTCACGTTTGCGCATGCGCAGAGGCTACTATTGATCCGGGGGTCATGAAACCTATAGGGGACCATCTACACCCCAACCCGCACAATCCCTGAAAATTTCATCAAAATCGGACAATAACTTCGTGTAGTTTTGCCCGTAACAAGGATTTGCTGACAGACAGACAGCCACACAGACAGACACACAGACACACAGACACACAGACAGACACGGAACCAAAATCGTTCAGAAAGGTCTAAAACGCAAAATGCGAGTGGAATTTTTGATTTTGGAGACAAAAAATTTTTCTCATTCCGAAAGTGAAAACAATGCTTCCGCTACTTTAGTAGACTCGGAAGCAAAATGCAAGATCCGCAAAGTAGACTAGGTATTCCTGTGTATTTTTTGATGCTGAATTAGAATCCAAGGTCCAAAAAATCCCCAGACCCCCAACATTTTGAGCTATGGCCAGAAAACTGCCCTTAAATTGATGTCAGAACCTTTTTTTTTAGTCATGAGATTTGGATGAACTACGACATCTTTTTAAGTGAATTTCTACATTTTATTTTTCCAACTTCAGACAAGGGGAGTACTTGGGGTAACTACCTCCCCCTCAATCACCCCCCGCCACCCCCTCCTAGGGGTTGAAATTTGAGTTCTAACGCCAAGTCGAGTATGGGGTATGGATATCTATGTTTTTGGGGTTCATGAGATCGAATGTGAACTTCCAAGAGTCCGTGGACACCTCTTATCCCCTTAATCACCCCCTCCTAGGGGTTACAATTTGATTTTTCGCGCCAAATCGAATAAGGTAAGGATTTCTGAGGTCCCAGGTTCGCTGAAATTGAATATGATTTTTGAAAAGGTTTTAAAACTTTGGAGTCTGCTCGAATGACTTTTAATTCTTTCGAAGATCACAAAAATATCACAAGAAAAGAGAATAAAATCCGAAAGAAGCTGGTCGAAAACAACAAGGTGAACCACTATTTTTGTCAGTATTTTTTTCTATTTCGTTAAATTTAAGTTGTTCTATTCGTGGTTTTTATTTATTTCTTTATCATTAATCATTTTTATACCTAGCATTATCTGTGGCTGTACAGACCAGCTCCGGTAGTCCAGTGATCCGCAGAGAAGGGTTACCTGAAACAGAAAAATAAACGTTTGCGTCAGAATTTGCACTTTTTGGTTTATTATTCAATAATAAACCATTGTATTCGCTCTTGAAAAAAATGTTTAACCCCCAATGAAAATTTCATGGTTTACGTTACAAAGGGTGTAGAATACAAAATCCTTTAAGGGTTGTCAAAGTTTTGTAAAACCCTAAAAACCTCAAAAAAAGTCAAGGCGGAATAAATTTGGACTTTTTTTGAAGAACTTTCCATGAGGAATCGAATGAGCCTCTCCCCAGGTCCGTAGCTCAAACCATCCCCGATGTATGGCCCGATTTATGGTGCCAACATTTGCGTTATTTGGGTTTATTATTGTTTTTGTTTTGATTACAGTAACCTAGTGATGTAGTGAACGTGGATACTGGAGTGAACTCCTAATAGGGTTTATAGCCGATACACGGGTTGAAGTATTCTGATAATCATGAAAAAATCGCTGCAAATTCTTTCACTGGGGTTAATTATTCAATTGGCTTGCGTTCATGATTTGAATTTATACTAAGCTTTGGAGTTTGCGTGTTTCACCGGTGATAGAGCGATTATTGGATTTCAGGAGGCACACAAATATGACCAACTGATAAATCCAAATAGGTATTTTGGTTGAGAACAGATTTACGTGCTCTATGCACACCTCCTGAAATTACAGTGATTGAGCGATTATTGAATTTCAGGAGATATGCATAGAGCACGTAAATCTGGATTACAGTTACAATTACATTACTGGATTACAATGGATGAATACCAACAAGCTTACCATCAATGCTACGAAATCAGTTTTCATGGACATAGCAAGAAAAACAGAACCACAATCAACATCGAGAGACCCCTTGAAATTACACATCTGCAATAACTTACCGTGTGACTGTTCAAAAATAGAAAAAGTTAGTAGCTTAGTTTATTAAGGAGTGACTTTCGATTCTCAAATGAAATGGACCCACCACATTCAAAATCTGTGTCAGAAGCTAAGAAAATGTGCCTATACCCTCTATAGAATAAAATTTCTGTCAGATGAGCTAAAGATCAATATTTATCAGGCGCTGTTTGAGTCAATTTCACAGTATGCAATTGTTATATGGGGGAGCACTTACAAGTACCTCATTGATAAAATTTACAGAATTCAAAAAATGACATTGAAGGTATTGTTCAATAAGCCCAGGCGCCATCCCACTGATAAATTATTTCATGATTTGAATTTGTTAAACGTCCACCAATTGTACACATTAAATATGCTAAAACTAATCCGTAAACAAAAAAACATATATTTTGCTGAAGTGAGACAGCGGCAATCAAAATCATACAGACTCAAGTTGCCGAGAGTACAAAATACATTTGCTCAAATGACGACAAAATACAGAGGCATGCAAATAGTCAAAAAAGATCTTGATAAAAATTGAAATCTAGTGCAGATAAACAGTGAGCATATATTCAAAAAAGAAACTTATAAACTGATAAGAGCTAACCCTTATGAGTACTAACAAAGCAGTTAAAATAAATAATAATAAAAGGAGTAAAATGAGCAGTTATAATTTATAATAATAAATGGCGTGTATACTAAGTAGGTACATAATTTCATGGAATGTTAAATCTAAATTCTAATAATTAATGTGGTGTAAATATAGTGTTATAGATACGTACCTTATAAAAAATTAGATGTAAGAACCAACTCCGGGCTGGGCCACAGTGTTACACTATCCAGCTCGGTCATCAGTTATTATTCAATTGTAGAATGTAACATGTAAAAATGATGTAAATAAACTATCTATCTATCTATCTATCTGTTCTCAACAAAAATACCTATTTGGATTGATCAGTTTATCATATTTGTGTGCCTCCAGAAATTCAATAATCGCTCTATCACTTGTGAAACACGCACACTCCAATGCTTAGTAGAAATTCAAATCATGAACACAAGCCAATTGAATAATAAACCCCAGTGAAAGAATATGCAGCATTTTTTTAAATTAGGGCAATTGGAAATGGAAAACAAATAATTTCGAGGGAGATCTACAATTTTTGTTCGGTCGTTAGTTGATATGAAAATAATGAACCGAAATTGCGGCAAGACGAAGTCTTATTAGGGCTCATAGTACGATGAGGGCACTATAGATGGTTATTGCGAAGGACTTCACTTGCTAGTCTGGTCACGCCCGTTTGAATCTTATTTTCCTTCATAAGAGGTCGTATTTGTTAATTTAAATTATTGTGTTTACCTAACTAGAAACCTCTGTACAGAAAATACCCGTCCCATGTAACCAATCCCGTAGCTTTCAAAGTGAGGGAGGAACTAGAAAAAAAGCATCCGCATCCATCTTATTAATATTCCATAACGATACGGCCCGTTTCGGCCTTCCATAAATATAAGCGTCATAGATCACGAACGTTAACGAAAGGTGCGCCTTTCTCATACAAGTTTCCGACGTTCAGTGCTGTCGGACACTGCAAATGTAGGAGCACACACACGCTCAAGGCTCCTCCAGAGAATTATTAATTACCCACCAGTGCGGATTCCGCATTAAGTCAGCTGCCCTCTTCATTACTTCGAGGAAACTGGGGTTTTGAGACACCGTACATCACTGGGGTTATTCCCTGTTCAGTGACATTGTTTCACAAATCCAACCGCAATTAGGAACAGGACGATACTTGAAAGTATCGATACTTCTTTCGATACGATATTTAAAATAACGTACCGATACTCGATACTTTCCAATATTGATATTATGTGCCCTGGAGGTAACTTCATCCGCTTCCCGGTAAATTCTTATGGGAAAGGGCCCTTTGAAGAAACACCGAGAAACGGGCAGAGTAACCTCCAGGTTACTGATTCAAAATCAAGATATACGTCCTGAATTTCAAGTAATCCGTCAACATTATGGAATAAATTTAAAGTATAGAACCTAAAGAATACGAGAAAAAAATTGAAGGCTTGAAAACAATGGTGTAAATAACCAAAAGGAATCGCCAAACTCGCCGACATGCTGACGTTGTGGAGTGTCAGTACTCAATGGGTCTAGAGGTGGGTAGTGAGTGAGTGACCTTGTCTCAAAGAACTTCTCTTTCAAGTGAACTTGTCTCAAATGACCTGCGAAGGGAGGACCTGCAGTTCATCACAAGACGTTCATACAGCATGACTCCCTGCGGCCAACGTTCAAACTACTCGGACGGTCGCGCACTTCTCTTGGCAAGGCAAGTTCAAGACCTGCAGGTCGCAAACGTTCTTGAAACCATGATCCCTGCGGCCGATGTTCAAACAACTCGGAGACCTGCCGAACTGTTCTTTACAAAGTGACCTGCATTTCACCCATCCGCCATTAGCTCGGGTTTCTTTCTAGTCAACGAAGGACTCCCCTCACTGCTGAGTCAATACCAATACTATACTAAATACTATGTACTAAACTATACTGGTCGATACTATACTCATCACAGAGTCGATTATATTTAATAAGTAGGTATTTATATGAAAATAACATGAGGACTCGAAAAATTACTAGGGAGTAGGAAAAGAGAAGAGTAGATGACTGTCATTTACCGAATTCTGACGGTTGACGAAGATAATAGAGGTTGACGGTAAAGTCACAAGTTAGCAGTAGTGGTGGTGACTCTCAGAATGGACACGGCGAACTGCAGGTCCCATTCATTCGCAAAGTGAACTGCAGGTAGTGCATTCATCCACGGAGTGAGCTGGTGAACTTCTCCCACTGACCTTGTCTTTGGACTGAGTGACCTGCAGGTCGTCTACTCCTTCAGGTGACCTGGGTTTACACACCTCTAAATGGGTCACCTGCCACAAACTGTTACACATTTCACCGTTTGGAGTGGCGTAAAAACTGAAACCACTCGGAATTGATGAAGCTTAGGAAAAAACGAAAGCTCTAGAACCCCAAATAAGTTGGGGTGGCTAATATCCTTACTTCAGAAATTGTCAGAAAATCATGTAACCTGGAGGTACCGTTGCCCGTTAAAGGGTTAAAATATCGGTGGTATCGCAGGTATCGATAGTTTTCAGCGATATATATCCCAGTATCGATACTGTTGAAATATCAATATTGGAGAGTATCGAGTATCGGTAGGTACGTTATTTTAAATATCGTATCGAAAGAAGTATCGATACGATACTATACTTTAGATAGTGGGTGTGGGTAGTGTGACCCCATTCATTCAGAATCAGGAGCGTTGGTTTATTCATCTAGAGACGTTTCGTCTCAGTCTAACTATGTGTAACAACTAGCATACTTGAGGCATTGACACGTTGGTGGCACCACACATATATTGTTGTTGTTTACTCTTAGCTCTGTATTTTGTGTCAAGCTTTCCACTCCTGCCTGTCCATGTATTCAGGATGGTCATGGTATAATTTGCTCAGTTGTTAATTTACAACCACGTCAATTATATAAATAACTGTTTAAAAAAATCAAAAATGGGGAGAGGAACTGCAGCTTAAATTAATTTAATTTCACTGCATGAGTGTCTAATTTGATATCATCAATGTTGTTGAGTATTTATATAATTGACGTGGTTGTAAATTAACAACTGAGCAAATTATACCATGACCATCCTGAATACATGGACAGGCAGGAGTGGAAAGCTTGACACAAAATACAGAGCTAAGAGTAAACAACAACAATATATGTGTGGTGCCACCAACGTGTCAATGCCTCAAGTATGCTAGTTGTTACACATAGTTAGACTGAGGAAGTCCCCGCTGCGGGACGAAACGTCTCTAGATGAGTAAACAGATACAACGCTCCAAATTAAGAGATTCTGTATACTTTAGATTTATGACATAATGATGACGGATTACTTGAAATTCAGGATGTATATCTTGATTTTGAATCAGTAACCTGGAGGTTACTCTGCCCGTTTCTCGGTGTTTCTTCAAACGGCCCTTTCCCATAAGAATTTACCGGGAAGCGGGTGAAGTTACCTCCAGGGCACATAATTCCCTAGTATTTTTCGTCCATTTATGTAGCCTGAATACGTCCCAAATGTATAATTTTATACACCTATACAGGGTGGCCAAATTTTATGGCATTTATCTCCTCAATTTCCGAGCCTAAAAAGAAACATTTTCGAATAGTAACTTCACTAATTTTTAACAAGGAATTCAAATATTACAATTTCGCGCGTTGCAAGATTTGCGCAACGACTTCGTTATTTCATATGGGAACCCCCATTTTTATTGACGATTCGGATTCTACGCAAAATTTTATGAACATTTGACACTTCAATCGATTTTTTCGGCCGCGAGTTATCCACTCTAGGAGCGCGCAACCCCTGAAACTGTGGGGTCTGCACGTTAAAGGGTTAAAAAACACATTTTCTTACTATTGCAGATGGAAAGGCTCAAGTAATAAACCAGTTACTGAAAAACAATATTTTTTTACTTGAATGAAAATTGAATTTTTACAAAAGGAACTTTTTAATATTGGTTGCAAGTGACTTCCTTATGGTCGCTTTTGCGGAAATATTTCAAAACACTACTCTTTGGAGGCATTGTGTGAAGTGATGTAAAGAAGAAGGGTGGAACGTGAAAAATAAATCGTCTTGAGGAAAGATTCCGATAAACAAAGGGACGAAAGAAGAAGGTACCCAGGCAGCAGGTTGTAGAAGCTATAGGATGATCGATATAGAAGGTATCGATGGGTATTTGTTTCAATCGACCACATAACCTGGATGATCACAAGATGCGAGTGAGATGAATGTCATTGTTGTTAATTTTTGTTCTTGATGTACACAGTACCTAACAGGTGCTTGACTTCGTTGAAAAAGTTCCGATACAGACAGAAAAGTATCGATATCCCGATATTTTCGAGGAAAAGTATAGATATCCAAATATTGGTATCGTGCATCGCTAAAAAATATCGTCATGGATTTCGATAGTTGTACGTTTCGCCCATGCAACGTGGGCTTCTTCAGCATGTATTTTCTTTTCTTTTTTTTTACTATAAGAGAGAGAGAGAAAAAAACATTTATTGATCATTATATGGGGTGGAATGTTGGGTTAGTTGGGATCTGTGAAAAGTATAAATTGATATGCCAAAAGCTCGAGGTGGTATGGAAGCCAGAAGTAGAAATGGAGTCGCCGAAAGTTTAAATTGAGATGCCAAAAATATTAGAAGTGATTCGTGCCAAAGGTTCAAATTAATTTGCCAAAATCTTCAATTTGATAGTATGCCAAAAATTCAAATTGATTTTGCCAAACTAATCTGATTTCATTTTTTTTCCTAACTATATATATGTATGTAGGTATGTAAGTACGTTGTGTGTGTGTGTGTGTGTGTGTGTGTGTGTGTGTGTGTGTGTGTGTGTGTGTGTGTGTGTGTGTGTGTGTGTGTGTGTGTGAGTCTTCCGGTAGCCAAATTGCTGCTCCGTCCTCTAGTCCTAGTCCTCGAACGTGTTTCCTAGGGCCCCTTAGCCTCATGGAGACTGCTCGGTGAACC
>JAVIWC010009338.1:0-12936 GCA_031894815.1 Creontiades dilutus | reverse complement strand
AGTCTTTACGACCCCGCTAGAGGCTCATTCATACAAGTCAATTTCTAAGGATATACATACATATATACATTGTTAGGGTGCCGTGTTTCCGGTAAGTGGATCTCTAAGGAAAAAGTTATACCATTTTTGGGGCAAAAATTTGGGGACTGTTGGGCGGAGAAATGCCGGGATTCCGGTAAGAACATTTCCAAAGGTATCCATTCCTACCATTTTGGGCATTACTTTTGTGGTATTGCCGTGTTTCCGGTAGGTAGGCACATTTATAAGGAAAATGTATACCAGTTTTTTTTTTTTTTTTTTTTTTTTTTTTGGGACAAAATTTGGTGACTGTTGGGAGAAGAAATGCCGTGATTTCGGTAAGAACATTTCCATAGGTATCCATTCGTACCATTTTGGGCGTTACTTTTGAGGTATTGCCGTGTTTCCGGTAGGTGGATCTCAAAGGAAAAAGTTATACCAGTTTTTTTGAGACATAAGTTGGAGACTGTTGGGTGAAGAAATGCCGGGATTCCGGTAAGAACATTTCCATAGGTATCCATTCCTACCATTTTGGGCGTTACTTTTGAGGTATTGCCGTGTTTCCGGTAGGTGGATCTGTAAGGAAAAGGTTCAGTTTCTAAGGAAAAAGACAGTTTCGGAGACAACATTTGGGGACTGTTGAGGGGAGAAATGCCGTGATTACGGTAAGAATATTTCCAAAGGTATCCATTCCTACCATTTTGGGCGTTTTCAAGGATTAATGCCTTACTATTGACTATT
The DNA here is from genome assembly GCA_031894815.1 of Creontiades dilutus. Classification (NCBI taxonomy): domain Eukaryota; kingdom Metazoa; phylum Arthropoda; class Insecta; order Hemiptera; family Miridae; genus Creontiades; species Creontiades dilutus. The sequence continues at coordinate 12,177 of JAVIWC010009338.1, read as the reverse complement.
ATGAGTTCCATTCATGCTGCTTGAGGGTCCTTACGACCGCGCAGAGGCCCATTCGTTCACACTTTTTGCAACGTTAATCATCGGTAAATTTCGCAACCTTGGTACATTCTCACATAGAACACAGATAACAACATAAATACAATATTTATTATTATTTATTTAAAAAAAAAAAAATTAACGGGTGGAAGCCCTAGTGACAAAAATTTACAATGAATGTTTATAATAAATTATATAAAGTTGATGAATGAAAACAAATGTGTACATGTACAAGGTACATGTGTACATGTTAAAGGAAAAATTAAAATAACGACATATCATACAAAAAATGCCAAGTTGAATAACAAAATGATCTAGAATATAAATTAATTTATTGTTGTCATAGTATTAATTTCATATTTTTTCTTTTTTTTTTTATTCCAAGTACCCATGGGCAACTGTTGATACACCATCCTCCAATATTTTTCTTTTAGTATCAAATGGAGATAAAGCTATTTTGTTAATTTGGGCAGTCGCTACGTTGTGTTGTGTGGATTGGATAACAACCATTTGCTTTCTTACTATATTACCCGACAATAAGGTATTGTAATAATCTTCAAATCTTATTTCATTTTTAACGATATTCTTACTTATACCCTTGATTTTCTTTATCTCCTTCCCGCCTTCTGTTAGAATCTCATACATCTTCGCTCTCAATGCGATAAATTCAGAAATTATTTCCCCATTCATTTCATCTTTGAATTTACCAAGGACTTTTTTATTTTTCATCGAAAAGCACGGATGATCTTGAGGATAGTCAGATGTATCCATATAGTCTATCATTCTAAGTATATCTATATACAAATCGTCTGTTTTTACTACATATATAAAGCTATCCGTGTCCATGTAACACAGTTTTAACCTTTCACGCCCAAATCTGGGTAACATTATATCATAGTGATATTCGTACATTGTTGTTTTTGAAATATCCAATATACACATACCAATATATATGGGCTTATTGAATACAATAGATTGTTTGGCCATGTGTACTGCTGCTAAAGTTTCACTGTATATGGTTCTATCAACAAACTCGGGTTTTGCAATAAGTTTTTCCAGTTTTTTAGGATCCGACACAAGATGAATGGTGAGTCTGTTCCTGATGTTCTCCATAGTTTTCCCGAAAATGGCGTTATTCATCAACTTGAATAGGTCTTTTTCAAAATCGTTTCTGGCGTTCTTTCTCAATTCAGTATTGAAGGCTATGTATGGTCGTAACCACTGCGATTGTTTGAATTTCAACACGCGGTGGATCTTTGTGACTATCAAGCCGTGAGCCATGGCTTGTTTTAGTGCCATGTAATGCACTACATAACGTTCGCGTTTTCCTAAATGAGGCGTCAATTTTGTTGTTGTATCTCCGGGTGGTATAATATTTTCCGCAAGAAAAGGAAGATCGTTGTGTGACTTGTGTAGATATTGTGGGTAATCGATATCAACCTCAAAGATGTATCCGTACTGATCATCTTCATTCAAACTTGGTACATCAATGTCTCCTTCACACCACTGGAATCCACCGTAGGGTAGAGGTTTTGACATTGCAAAACCATAAAGATTATTACAGTCCTGATATGAGATGAATGTAGATTCTTCTTTGTTGTTGAAGTCTTTTGTATATTTGTTATTAGCTTTGAAATATCTGTGGGATGCTTGACAAATTCCTCCTCTTATACCTTTTTCAATCATCAATATCTGATCGTAATCAGTTAAAAGCTCCAATCTCATCTGAGTATACTTGAGCATTGCATCCCACGATAAACCAGGTAAAGTGAAGTAGTGGGCTGGGTCAAGTTTATGACTCTTATGAATTGTCTCTCTAAAATTTTCAAACACATCTGCTAGTAGAAGGACATCAGTTTTGAGGTAGTGATCGCTATAATCTCCCAACGTTTTACAACTGAAATGATGCCACACACTTTTTGCATGCCGATAATCCTCATCCGTCACTCCACATTTCCGCAAACTACTGTAGAAGGCTTCTTTAGGAGGTAGGGTGGTTACATTCAACTTTTCCCAGGACGAGACGTATTCGTATGGGAACACACCTTTCCTCCTCATCAAATTCAGATCTTCTAGGGAATGAAACTTGGTAGTCTCTTTAAATTCTGGTAGGTTTTTCACGAGTTTGCGTCCAAACTTGCTGACATAAACCTAAAAGTGTCAATGTATCTAATTTTGAAACCTCCTGGTAAACGTTTAGTAAATGAAATATATTTTTCTTCGGAGTTGGGAATAACCTCAATTGCTTGATCATCATAGCCAAGTTCCTTCACTATAAAGTGTGAGTCGTACCCAGAGAGATTATGTATTAGTACAGGAATGAATTTCGGGTTCGTACACCTTAAATTGCAGCTGTTATGTGCGGGACCTCTGTATCTACCAGAAATATGACAATGGTCACGTACTTTCACATCACTGTCGGTGAACTGTAAGTTGCACAAGTAACATTTCTTTGCACACCTGTAGATAATTTCCTCTTCTTCAGATAGTGGAGTCATTGGTTTATTCACTGAATAAGCCGCGGAAATAGTCTCTGCTATCGTTTTAATGTGTTGAACAAAGTGCGAAACCGCATCTTTACCTCTATATACAATTGGTTCTGATGGTATATTCAACTTCACATTAGCAACTTCATTAGAGCTCTTCACATAAAGGCAGTAACTCATAGGTAGATGGTTGTGAATAATTTGGGTGCAGGCTTCTGATGTGCTTTTGGTTACTGGTTCCAGGATAGCTTCAAAATCCGCATAAACGACGTAAGGAACTTTCAACATTCTCTCACAATGTTCAAACTCGATGTAAGGTTTCTTTAGAGGCATATCCACACGAACTGCTTTGTTTTCTGAGCAGTATTCACGGTGTTTAGATAATTTTTCTTCTTTCGTTCGGCCATATTGATCATCAAACTTGGTGAAACACCTTTTGCAAATTAGTATTGCTCCATTGTGTTTCGTAACCTGCTTTCCAACCAATTTTTCGAAATTCTTTATGTATACGTAATGGTGAGTACCCGAATCATCATTTATAAAAAGTAAATCGCGGTGATCAGGCAATTCATCTCTGACAACTTTAAGTGGGTATACATTGCAATTGAGGTCCAATCCATATACGTTTATAGAAATGTTGTTAATTTTCTCAAAATTCTTGATCTGGTTTAGAGGTGTTGGATAATCAATGCATGAAAAATCATAAGGATGGTTGATATTTGAATATTTACTCACGCGCCATGCATCACGAGTAACAAATTTGCTAAGAATTGAATATTTAAAGCATAAATTGTCGTAATTCTTTACGTTGATGCAAGCTTTTTTGTGCTCAATTTGCGGAGGGAGTCTGATGTAAGTGCTCCCCTTTAATGGAATATTTTTATTAATCCTTAAACGTAATCCTTCTATATGATGCAAAGACCACCCACTTTTTTTCAACTGAGACTCCTCCATTTCATTTTGCAAAGTTTCATTAAATTTTGTGATAACGGAATCAAGGTTTGTATCAACGTGAATCGTTTTGTTTCTAGTTTTGAATGCTTTATCTTGCAACTCACCAATCGCATTTTTAAAAGTACATTCCACAAGCACATTGACCTTAATTGATGTGAAATTGTCTAATGCTTCTTTTATTTTAGTTTTCACCTCATCTCTTACTTGAGAAAGAAAAGTTGGTAAATCTGAAGGCGAATCAATTCGTATAAACCAAGATTGCAATCGATTTTTGAAAGCTGTTTCATATCCATAAGTCATACCATATCCAATTTGTTCGAGTATTACTTGCTTCTTTGGCTCCCACAGTTTGATCTTCTTTACTGCTGGTGCGTTCAAACACGAGTCTTCATGCCTTCTTCCATTGTAGAGATTTATAAATGATTTATCACAGTATTTACAGGTAAAAACTATTCCACAACTATTTTCGTGCCTCCGAATATTTTTGGCACTAAAGGATTTTCCACACTTCACGCAATTATTCATTTTTTTTTTTTTTCCTAACAAAAAAAAAAAAAAAACAGAGTTGTTGACTGTATGAAGTTCAGGGAACTACTGATAAAAGACACTCCTTCATCAGTACTTATATACCATCGCCAGCTCGTTGTGAAACACTTTGCTACTTGTTTCAACCAATCAAAATTGATGTTATTTTAACCAATCAGAGAAGGCGTTATTCAAACCAGAGGATTTTGAAAAAATTTTGTATAACAAACGTATTATTGTGGTTAACTAGAAACTAATTCAAAGTGCCCATCTGATGGTAGAAATAAAAAAAAAAATAAATAAAATAAAGAAAAAAAAATTGAACAACAATTAAAAAAAAAAAAATGGAAAAAAGGTAATTGACATAGACATTTCAATAGTTGACGCATTTGCTATTGAAAACAGCTCGTTCCAAATTTTTTCTGAAATCCATGTTTTTTTTTTTTATTTTGTTTATTTTATTTTATTTTGTGTGTGTGTGTGTGTGTGTGTGTGTGTGCATATTTTGAAAGTTTTAGAGGGTCCTTAATAACCTGACGAAGGGATATAGCTCAATCAAAATTGCATGACACGATTATCCAAGAAACGGGTCGGAATCAATCCTGCATCAACAACGTATCCTGTAAAATTGGGTATCAAGTTGATAAAAATAACGTTTAAACACAGTAAAATACACTCAAATATACGAGTACATACCTATGCTGCTTGCCTAGAACTATCCACTTTATGATGAGATGACGCAATAGTCCCTTTAGTCCTGGTTGTTGACCTTGATAATCCCAATACCCACAGCGAATTGCATTAGATCGAATTTTGACCCTTTTAGTCCTGGTTGTTGACCTTGATAATCCCAATACCCACAGCGAATTGCCGCCCCACCATCCGGTACCTTCCCTCTTTATATACCAGTGCATCTGGGGAGTGGGAGGAGCGATTGAAGGCTCCAGAGTTAGCTGGTACGGGGTTCCAGTACCAGGATGGCAGAAGCGGCCAAGAGCCGCGGACCCCACGACCAGTTCTCTTCAGTTCTGGTGGTGGGGTCCGCGGCTCCTGGCCGCTTCTGCCATCCTGGTACTGGAACCCGTACCCAGTAAGTCTAGCGCTTTAAATCGCTCCTCCCACTCCCCAGATGCACTGGTATATAAAGAGGAAAGGTACCGGATGGTGGGGCGGCAATTCGCTGTGGGTATTGGGATTATCAAGGTCAACAACCAGGACTAAAGGGACTATTGCGTCATCTCATCATAAAGTGGATAGTTCTAGGCAAGCAGCATAGGTACTACTACATAGGTAATACTCGTATATTTGAGTGTACTTGATACCCAATTTTACAGGATACGTTGTTGATGCAGGATTGATTCCGACCCGTTTCTTGGATAATCGTGTCATGCAATTTTGATTGAGCTATATCCCTTCGTCAGGTTATTAAGGACCCTCTAAAACTTTCAAAATATGCACACACACACACACACACAAAATAAAATAAAATCAACAAAATAAAATAACATGGATTTCAGAAAAAATTTGGAACGAGCTGTTTTCAATAGCAAATGCGTCAACTATTGAATGTCTATGTCAATTCCTTTTTTTTTTTTTTTTTTTGTTTTTAATTTTTTTTTTTTTTTTTAACCATCAGATGGGCACTTTGAATTAGTTTCTAGTTAACCACAATAATACGTTTGTTATACAAAATTTTTTTCAAATCCTCTGGTTTGATTGGTTAAAATAACGCCTTCTCTGATTGGTTAAAATAACATCAATTTTGATTGGATGAAACAAGTAGCAAAGTGTTTCACAACGAGCTGGCGATGGTATATAAGCACTGATGAAGGAGTGTCTTTTATCAGTAGTTCCCTGAACTTCATACAGTCAACAACTCTGTTTTTTTTTTTTTTTTGTTGGAAAAAAAAAAAAAAAAATGAATAATTGCGTGAAGTGTGGAAAATCCTTTAGTGCCAAACATATTCGGAGGCACGAAAATAGTTGCGGAATAGTTTTTACCTGTAAATACTGTGATAAATCATTTATAAATCTCTACAATGGAAGAAGGCATGAAGACTCGTGTTTGAACGCACCAGCAGTAAAGAAGATCAAACTGTGGGAGCCAAAGAAGCAAGTAATACTCGAACAAATTGGATATGGTATGACTTATGGATATGAAACAGCTTTCAAAAATCGATTGCAATCTTGGTTTATACGAATTGATTCGCCTTCAGATTTACCAACTTTTCTTTCACAAGTAACAGATGAGGTGAAAACCAAAATAAAAGAAGCATTAGACATTTTCACATCAATTAAGGTCAATGTGCTTGTGGAATGTACTTTTAAAAATGCGATTGGTGAGTTGCAAGATAAAGCATTCAAAACTAGAAACAAAACGATTCACGTTGATACAAACCTTGATTCCGTTATCACAAAATTTAATGAAACTTTGCAAAATGAAATGGAGGAGTCTCAGTTGAAAAAAAGTGGGTGGTCTTTGCATCATATAGAAGGATTACGTTTAAGGATTAATAAAAATATTCCATTAAAGGGGAGCACTTACATCAGACTCCCTCCGCAAATTGAGCACAAAAAAGCTTGCATCAACGTAAAGAATTACGACAATTTATGCTTTAAATATTCAATTCTTAGCAAATTTGTTACTCGTGATGCATGGCGCGTGAGTAAATATTCAAATATCAACCATCCTTATGATTTTTCATGCATTGATTATCCAACACCTCTAAACCAGATCAAGAATTTTGAGAAAATTAACAACATTTCTATAAACGTATATGGATTGGACCTCAATTGCAATGTATACCCACTTAAAGTTGTCAGAGATGAATTGCCTGATCACCGCGATTTACTTTTTATAAATGATGATTCGGGTACTCACCATTACGTATACATAAAGAATTTCGAAAAATTGGTTGGAAAGCAGGTTACGAAACACAATGGAGCAATACTATTTTGTAAAAGGTGTTTCACCAAATTTGATGATCGATATGGCGGAACAAAAGAGGAAAAATTATCTAAACACCGTGAATACTGCTCAGAAAACAAAGCAGTTCGTGTGGATATGCCTCTAAAGAAACCTTACATCGAGTTTGAACATTGTGAGAGAATGTTGAAAGTTCCTTACGTCGTTTATGCGGATTTTGAAGCGACTGCTGGAAATTAACCAAATAGCTTTACATCCATTTGATACTAAAAGAAAAATATTATGGTGTATCAACAGTTGCCCATGAGTTACTGCCTTTATGTGAAGAGCTCTAAAGTTGCAAAAAATTCCCAAAAGAAAAATATACCATCAGACCAATTGTTATAGAGGTAAAATGAAATTAATACTATGACAACAATAAATTAATTTATATTCTAGATCATTTTGTTATTATACTTGGCATTTTTTGTATGATATGTTGTTATTTTAATTTTTCCTTTAACTTGTACATGTACACATTTTTTTTTCATTCATCAACTTTATATCATATATTATAAACATTCATTGTAAATTTTTGTCACTTGGGCTAGTACCCGTTAATTTTTTTTTTTTTTAAATAAATAATAATAAATATTGTATTTATGTTATTATCTGTGTTCTTTGTGAGAATGTACCAAGGTTGCGAAATTTACCGATGATTAACGTTGAAAAAGTGTGAACGAATGGGCCTCTGCGCGGTCGTAAGGACCCTCAAGCAGCATGAATGGAACTCATAATAGTCAATAGTAAGGCATTAATCCTTGAAAACGCCCAAAATGGTAGGAATGGATACCTTTGGAAATATTCTTACCGTAATCACGGCATTTCATCCCCCGACAGTCCCCAAATTTTGTCCCCAAAACTGCCCTTTTCCCTTAGAAACTGAACCTTTTCCTTAGAAATGTGCCTACCTACTGGAAACACGGCAATACCTCAAAAGTAACGCCCAAAATGGTAGGAATGGATACCTATGGAAATGTTCTTACCGGAATCCCCGCATTTCTTCACCCAACAGTCTCCAACCTATGTCTCAAAAACTGGTATAACTTTTTCCTTACGGATAAACCTACCGGAAACACGGCAATACCTCAAAAGTAACGCCCAAAATGGTAGGAATGGATACCTATGGAAATTTTCTTACCGAAATCACGGCATTTCTTCTCCCAACAGTCACCAAATTTTGTCCCAAAAAAAAAAAAAAAAAAAAAAAAAAAAAAAAAAAATGGTATACATTTTCCTTATAAATGTGCCTACCTACCGGAAACACGGCAATACCACAAAAGTAATGCCCAAAATGGTAGGAATGGATACCTTTGGAAATGTTCTTACCGGAATCCCGGCATTTCTCCGCCCAACAGTCCCCAAATTTTTGCCCCAAAAATGGTATAACTTTTTCCTTAGAGATCCACTTACCGGAAACACGGCACCCTAACAATGTATATATGTATGTATATCCTTAGAAATTGACTTGTATGAATGAGCCTCTAGCGGGGTCGTAAAGACTCTCAAGCGGTATGAATGTTTAGGTGTAGGACTCCATCGAAGTGCCTTCACCTTGACGTTGGTGATGGAGCTTTCAACTAAGAAAGGCACAATATTAAAAATATGTACAATCTATAGCTGCAAGTTTTTTTTTTTTTTTTTATCTTTTTTTTTTTTTACATAGGTTTATTATTCTATTTGACATAATATAGAAATACAAACCATATAAAGCACAAAGCATACGAACCTGATTGTTACGTAGTGACTATATTCACTAAAAAATATTGCTCTATTGTTGGACGAAAATTGACGGTTTTTCATAAAATATTACGACAAAATTGTGATTTCAACCAATTTTAGCTCACTAAACCCCTCAGCTTTCTGTCCAAACGAGCTGAAAACATTGTAGTCACATCGTAAACCCTAGAGAAATATTCGTGCAAAACATTTAGCCCATTGGGATTGCATTTGGAGGTAGTTATTGTTGTTAATAGAATATGAAGGCAGACGGACATTTTTTTTTTCTTTTCTAAATCTAGACACCTTGAAATTTGTAATTATAAAATTAAGTTGCAAACCGATTAGACATAACAAACCAAAATCCGTATACAATAGTGGAGAGAGGGAATATTAGTTGTCTAACCTCCTCTTTAATTACAAAATCTGTACCCCTTCCCCATGAGGATGATAACATCATAATCAACACAAGTCTCATCTGATACTTGTTGATCTACGCTGGACAACCAAATATCTTTCTCATCCCAGGGAATTTACCAATATACGAGTGGTCATAGTAACGGATCTCTTTCATGAAAATTCAAATTTGATTCCGAGTGCGCTGAGGAAAAAAAAATATATATTACATACTGTTACACGACTGTTACCTCTCACTCCTCAGGTTTGTCAGATTATCACCATTAGCCCCTGTGACAGACTTATTTATTTTATTCTTTTGTTTTCTCTTGAGCATTTGATCTTAATTAACTTGGAAATTAAGGGAGTACACGATGCTTTACTTGATTTTGTGAGATGACACTCGTAATAATATTTACCCACATTCTAAAGAGTCGATAGTGATGAATCATAGTTAGATTAAAGGATATCACGCTGTCAGGATGTGGAACATATAAGCGTGACCCTTCCTCACCTCTACATGATACCGACAAAATTATTTTCTACCTCCGATCAAATTACGACTCACCTAATAATTTCTATATCAGCGGTTTCCAAAATGGTGGTCCTCGGACCCCTGGGCAAGATATAAAAAATAAATATATTAAAGCTAGAACACTCTGGTGGCAGCACTGGGACCCTGTATAAGTTGTATGTATAGCATTTGTTTGATTTATTTTTTCACATATTTTGACTCTTTTCAGGTAATTTTAGGTTTAGGAAATAGTGGGGGTCCTCGTCATCGTAATACCTGATGAAGGCGTCCTTCAGAAAAATTTAGTTGGGAACAGTCTGTTCTATATCATTGCTAACCTCTATTGTACAGAGGGCTCGTGGTGTAGTGGATACCGCATCGGACTCTTAATCGATCGGTCCCGGGTTCCAATCCCGGTCTCGGCGGAATATTTTTAATCTTACATTTGATGTTGTTTACAATATGAGAAGGATATATCTTAGCTGCTCTACATCTTATAAGAAATAGGTGGTCATTTTTCTTGTGCGCTAGTTTCCGATAGATGCTTCCAATTTCATGGGCTAATCGAGTGCATACAGATCCATACCGTTTGTGAAGCTGTTGAAATAATGGTTCTTCTGGTGTAACTGTTGTGTGAGGTGTTGACATCTTCTCAATGATTTTGAATACTGTGCTCAAGTTCTTGACTGCTTATAAAATGTAGAAAGTTTGTAGGGGATCTTGAGAGTCAGTCAGGTTGATAAAAAACTACAATTTCTTACGCCAACGTTTCGTTCTATTTGTAGAACCTCATCAGGGCTGGAAGAACCATACACAGAAATAACTAATATGGAAATAATTGCAGAAAGGATATTTTGTATACATGTGACTTGTTGACTGAAAATGACAGATTTGGTACTATTGATTTTGTACTTGAGTGAAAAGAACAGATTTGGTAATGTAATGACTAGAAGAGAGAGAGAGAGAGACAAAGTACAGTTAAATAATTAATCAACATACCTTGAAGGTGGTGTTTAGAAGCTAAAAAATATTTAAAAAAACGTATATACGCGTCTGGGCAAAAGTGACAGGCTAACAATGATTGACCGGGTACTTAAAAAACCTACTGCGTGGAACATGGATGTTTTACACGTGAGTAGTGTAAAAATGGGAGTTCTGCCTATCATCAGCTGACTGATAAGAGGTGACCTTGATGACGTCAGGTGTTGACGTCATGGTGACGTAATGTTGAGGTCACTTTCCACAGCCTTTTAGATATCAGTGTTGCCACTTGTTCTTATCCCCGCCTAAATTTGAAATTCCCGCCCTTTTTTCAATCGAATTAAACGTATAGCTAACCTCATATCAGCTGGTAAGAGGTCGGCCATCTTGCTAACGTATTTTTCCCCCGCCTAAATTTAAAATTCCCGCCTCTTCTTCAATCAAATTATGAGTATAGTTAACCTCAAATCAGCTGGTAAGAAGTCGGCCATCTTGCTGACGTCATGTCATGTTGACGTCATGTTGAGGTCACCACCTTCCACACCCATCTACATTAGTGTTGTCAGGTTATGGAAAACAGTGGTGGGGGTTTCCCGCTGAAAATTCAAATTTATTCCTCCTTATTTCTCTCCCCCACCCTTGGACCTCTTGGTAACGGTCAATCTGGTTATCAATCTAACAACCTGTCATCCCTGACGTCACATCAGATTGAGGATAGAGGTGGGGCCAAAACTCTAAATTAGTTTTTGGGGGTGGGCCAAAATTTGGGCAATTAAGTCAACGTAGAACCTTTGAGTTTGGGCTCATTTTAAAGCTATTGATTCGGTGAGTACAAATATGATAAAATAAACACTTCAATTATTTTATTTTTGGGGGTGGGCCAAAATTTGGGCAATTAAGTCAACGTAGAACCTTAGAGCTTGGGCTCATTTTAAAGCTATTGATTCGGTGAGTACAAATATGATAAAATAAACACTTCAAATATTTTATTTTTGTGGGTGGGCCAAAATTTGGGCAATTAAGTCAACGTAGAACCTTCGAGTTTGAGCTCATTTTAATGCTATTGATTCGGTGAGTACAAATATGACAAAATAAACACCTCAAATATTCTATTTTTGGGGGTGGGCCAAAATTTGGGCAATTAAGTCAACGTAGAACCTTAGAGCTTGGGCTCATTTTAAAGCTATTGATTCGGTGAGTACAAATATGACAAAATAAACACCTCAAATATTCTATTTTTGGGGGTGGGCCAAAAGTTGGGCAATTAAGTCAACGTAGAACCTTTGAGTTTGGGCTCATTTTAAAGCTATTGATTCGGTGAGTACAAATATGATAAAATAAACACCTCAATTATTTTATTTTTGGGGGTGGGCCAAAATTTGGGCAATTAAGTCAACGTAGAACCTTAGAGCTTGGGCTCATTTTAAAGCTATTGATTCGGTGAGTACAAATATGATAAAATAAACACTTCAAATATTTTATTTTTGTGGGTGGGCCAAAATTTGGGCAATTAAGTCAACGTAGAACCTTCGAGTTTGAGCTCATTTTAAAGCTATTGATTCGGTGAGTACAAATATGACAAAATAAACACCTCAAATATT
>JAVIWC010009337.1:0-13215 GCA_031894815.1 Creontiades dilutus | reverse complement strand
CTTTGAGGTGTTCTCGGTCATTCTCTAGGACAGTCCAGACATTTTCGCCAATTGTACAGAATTGATTCTGATTGCAGCTTCTTGTTATGTTACAGAGGACGGGAAACCCTTCAAATGCGACTACTGCGATCATAAAGCCATCCACAGGGGAGATCTCAACAAGCACATCGCTGCCAAACACCCCGGTACGTTAAACCATTAACGCCGGAAACTTTTTTTTTGTCGGAACGACGAACTTTTTATCCATATTCTGACTCAAGATATTCCCAAAAATGCGGGAAAAATAGTTTTAAAATGTTTGGGGGTCGAATTTCGAGGCTTTTTGGCACGTTGCCATATGGCAACACTAGGCACTTGAAGTACTTTTTTTAAAATTTTTCAAATCTGAAAATTTTTCAACAGGGAATGATGTAAAAATTATGTTTTATTGTTTTCGAACTTTAATTTTGGTTTATTATTCGATAATAAACCATTGTAATCGCTCTGGAAAAAAAAAATTCTAACCCCTCCCTGAAAATTTCATGGTTTACGTTTCAAAGGGTGTAGAATCCGAATCTGCAATAAAAAATTTTCCGTCCGTCCGCCGTACGCACGATTTCTCCGAAACGGCTGGAGCAAAAGATCTGAAATTTTCAGGAAAAATCCATCTTGGTCCGACGACGCCCCAATTCTTGAGCCAGCTCTCTCACTCAATTTAAAGTGCCCTTTAAGGGCTGTAAAAGTTTTGTAAAATCCCTGAAAACCTCAAAACAAGTCGAAGCGGCCTAAATTTATACCTATTTGAAGAACATACCATTAGGAATCGAATGAGCCCTTCCCCTCGTCCGTAGGTCAAACCATTCCCGATGTATGGCCCGATTTATGGTGCCAATATTTGCGTTTTTTGGTTTATTATTGTTTGTTTGTAACCTAGTGATGTCCGGCAGATAGCGTCGAGTTGTAGTGAATGTGGATACTGGAGTGATAGCCGATGTGAATACTTGTAGTGTAGTTAGTAGCCGATACACGGGTTGAAGTATTCTGATATGTATGAAACGCTGATAATATATAGGTAAATATTATTACTGTGGTAAATAAGTATTCTTTCACCGGGGTTTATTATTCAATTGGCTCGCGTTCATGATTTGAATTTATACTAAACATTGGAGTGTGCATGTTTCACAGGTGATAGAGCGATTATTGAATTTTAGGAGATATACATAGAGCACGTAAATCGGTTCTCATCCAAAACACCTATTTGGATTGATCAGTTGATGATATTTGTGTGCCCCCTCTACATCAGTCTACCTTTGGCTTCATCGTTTAAATTTGGATTTGGGGAAGTTTTAACGCAAAACGAGTGCCAAAGGACTTGATAAATTATAGATGTTTTTATTGTGGGGAAAAAACGCTGCAAATTGTTTCACTGGGGTTTATTATTCAATTGGCTTGCGTTCATGATTTGAATTTCCACTAAGCTTTGGAGTCTGCGCGTTTCACAGGATAGAGCGATTATTGAATTTCAGGAGGCACACAAATATGATCAACTGATCAATCCAAATAGGTATTTTGGTTGAGAACAGATTCACGTGCTCCATGCATATCTCCTGAAACTCAATAATCGCTCTATCACCTGTGAAACGCGCACACTCCAAAGCTTAGTAGAAATTCAAATCGTGAACGCAAGCCAATTGAATAATAAACCCAAGTGAAAGAATTTGCGGCGTTTTTGAATTAAAAAGATTAATCCGAAATAGGTAGTTAGGTGATTTTTTATTTATTTTATATTAAATTTTAATTTTGTATGTGTATTTATTTTCTATGCATTGTCTTGATTTTGTCTTGTTTGTGAGCGGCTGATATTTAATTTTGTATTCATTTATGTAATTGGGCTTCTGCTCGTATATATTACTAGTTTAATGGCCCTGCTACGCAGGTTAAAAAGAAATAGGTGAATAACACAATTTTTTTTTTTCGTGATTTATTATTGCGACTGAAAAATCGAATACATTTCATCTAGCAATTTTACATATCAATAAAGGTACATCCAAGAGGGTAGGTTTACAGCAATATCTAGCCCTTTATTATATAGCTCAATTAATTAGCACTGAGTTCGATTGCACTTCTATTCACGCAGCACAACTAAATCCAGTGGTTTGTTTCGCTTGAGACGTCGGATTTCACCTTCGTTGTCCAAAACGTAGAGCATCTCCGGGTTCACGTGTTTGTGGAGGCGATGTTCATGCTTCCTTGCGTATTTTGCAATAATTTCATAGACTGTCTCCATCCTCAAATCTCGATGAATATCATCGTTCCGCATGTACCAAGGGGCTCCAACTATACTTCTCAGTATTTTATTCTGAAAGGTTTGGATTTTCTTAATATTTGATTTCTTGGCACAGCCCCAGATCTGTATCCCATAGGTCCAAATAGGGCGAAGGATCTGCTTATATATAAGCAGTTTGTTGTGAAGAGAGAGATGGGAATTCCTTCCCATTAGCCAATACATCCTTCTGTACTTGATTTTAAGTTCTTCTTTCTTCTTTTCTATGTGTTTATTCCAGTTTAATTTGGAGTCAAGTGTCAAACCCAAGTATTTAACTGCTTCAGTATGCGGTATTTTATTCGAATTGATCTCAACATCCAAGATTGGGACTTTTCGGTTAGTGAAGTTGATGTGGGCTGATTTTGATTCGTTCAGCTTCATTCTTCACATCTTGGTCCATTTACAAACCTCAGTAGTAGACGTCTGTAGTTTGCGTGTTGCAGCTTCTATATCATCTCCAACAGAGAGGATAGCCGTATTATCTGCAAAGGTGGCAACAGTTGTGCCTTCTTGTTGGGGTAAGTCCCGTGTGTACAGGAGGTAGAGTACTAAACAACACAATTAGGGAGTATAATAACAATATTAAAAGTCAAAAAATCGTATATCCCAAATCCCCGAGGAGAGGACCACGTCGCTTGCCCTGGGAGACGGGGGGGAGAATTCCACCCACCCAGCGTTACCACCCCCTGAAACGTCGATATACTCTGATAAGCTTGTCTTTATATAGTGTGATGATAAATAAATAAAAAAGTAACCTGGTCAATAAATGATTGGAATTCAAACATTTGAATCCGTTCTGTGAATGCCCACGCTTCTAGAATCTGGAAATCGTTATAAATTATTGTCCCTTCTTATTTTTACATTTCAGACGGCCAACGATTGACTTTCAAGTGCAAATACTGCGACTACGTGTCCCTTATGAAATCGGCTTTGGATCGTCACATGCTCTCTAAACATTCAGGTAACCTCCCTTTACATATAAATTTCTTCAAAAATATTATTTAAAATATACCTTTAAATGAAAGCATTTGAAATTCCAAGTTGATTAGCACCAACCACTACCTTTAACGATACGTTTTGCATTTTATATTTCATTACTGCCCATTAACTTTCGGTTTTATAGACAATTCGTTACAAAATTAATAATAATATCAACATGTTTACATAGTCAGATAGGACTTTATAAATTTCTATTCTCGGTACAGACATGTTTTGAAAACAGTTATTTAAAACGTAATTGTGAGGCATAAAATTTAACGCTGCAAATTCTTTTACTGGGGTTTATTATTCAATTTCATTCATTTGGCTTGCATTCATAATTTGAATTTGTACTAAGCGTGTTGTGTAGAGCACGTAAATTGGTTCTCAACCAAAATACCTATTTGGATTGATTGGAATATGATCAGTTGATCATATTTGTGTGCCTCCTGAAATTCAATAATCGCTCTATCACCTGGGAAACACGCACACTCCATAGCTTAGTAGAAATTCAAATTATGAACGCAAGCTAACTGAATAATAAACCCCAATGAAAGAATTTTGCAGCGTTTGTAATCGCTCTGGAAAAAAAATTCTAACCCCCCCTGAAAATTTCATGGTTTACGTTTCAAATGGTGTAGAATCCGAATCTGCAATAAAAATTTTACCGTCCGTCCGCCGTACGCACGATATCTCCGAAACGGCTGGAGCAAAAAATCTGCAATTTTCAGGAAAAATCCATCTTGGTCCGACGACGCCCCAATTCTTGAGCCAGCTCTCTCACTCAATTTAAAATGCCCTTTAAGGGCTGTCAAAGTTTTGTGAAATCCATAAAAACCTCAAAACAAGTCGAATCGGCCTAAATATTTACCTATTTGAAGAACATTCCATGAGGAATCGAATGAGCCCTTCCCAAGGTTCGTAGCTCAGACCATTCCCAATATACGGCCCGATTAATGGTGGCAACATTTGCGTTTTTTGGTTTATTACTGTTAGTTTGTAACCTAGTGATGCCGATAGCGTCGAGTTGTAGTGAATGTGGTTACTGGAGTGATAGCCGATGTGAATATTTGTAGTTTATAGCCGATACACGGGTCGAAGCATTCTATTATTCATAAAACGCTGATAATATATAGGTAAATATGATTCAATCACACTCCAAAGCTTAGTAGAAATTCAAATTGAATAATAAACCCCAGTGAAAGAATTTGCAGCGTTTTTTCCAAGAGCGATTACAATAGTTTATTATTGAATAATAAACCAAAACAATTTAATCTACAAAATTTTTTAAATTTCAACAGTAATATGTAATAGTGGTTACGATTATAATCATACTACATGGGCTTATATTCTACCTATTTGCATGTTATAAGAGAGAATTTGATTGTAATTGATTGTAAATTGATGTAATAACAAGTTTATTGACAGTTTGTGGTGTTATAAGTGTAATTACGTGTAGTGACGGTGGAACAGTTAATTTTTACGAATTTCTTATTGGATTTTCCTTTGGTTTTCTTTCAGTGGGGACCCTTATGAAATGTACCGAGTGCCGATTCGAGACGAATTTCCCGATTTCCCTCAAAAGGCACATGAGAACTCAACATGGCATCGGTAAGTAGTAGATGCCTCGAAATTTTTGATACTGTCGATGATATAATTCCATTCATTACAAATATCTCTCTCAGGGGCACTTTCACCAACCAGTTTAACGTGTTGGTTAGGCTAACGCCTGAATTTAACGAAGTCGTTAAACCGATTTGTCTATCTCCATGGAGCCCCGACGCCCGTTAGTACATTTCAAAATCCTGTCACATTCACAAATTTTGTAGTAGGGATTGAAAAATAAGCAGAACGTGTAAAGGATATCTGTACGTTTTATTCACAATCGAAAAATTAAAAAGGTTACATCAAGTGTGAAAAATTATGTCATTTAAATGACGACCCCTTTCGGTAATGCACTCTTGAAGACGCTCCCCGAAGTTCCGCATCACGCGTTCCACCATATCGTCCGGTATTCTCGCAGTTTCTTGTGTTATTGACTGCTTCAACTCTTGAACGGTTCGCGGTTTGTCCACGTACACTCTCGACTTCAAATAGCCCCGTAGAAAAAAGTCGCGGGGAGTGAGGTCGGAAGAACGCGGAGGCTGGGGAACATCACCGTGCCGGGAGATCACGCGTCCGGGAAAAATCGTTCGCAAAAAGTTCAACGAAATCCTGGCCGTGTGAGGTGTTGCTCCATCCTAGAGGTGTGTAACCCTGCAGGTCACTCAGTCCAAAGACAAGGTCAGTGGGAGAAGTTCACCAGTTCACTTCATGAATGAATAGGACCAGGCAAAACATACTCGTAGCCTACAAGTCTTAGGTAGTTAAAAAGAAATGCCAAGACTCCTCAGCGAGATACGTTTGCGACCTGCAGTTCTCTTACAACCTGCAGGTCTCAAACTGCCATCAGAAGTTCGGGGTCATCAGAAGTTCAGACGTCGGCTGCAGAGAGCCATGTCCTGCAGGTCTTCTGTTCATTTGGGACAAGTTCCAAAGAGAAGTTCTTTGAGGCAAGGACAGTCACTCACTACCCACCTCTTCTCCATCCTGTTGAAACCACATGTTGTCAGTGTCAACTTCATTTTCCTCAAGCTGAGCTGAAATTCCAAGAGCTTGTGAGCGGCGTCTGGTTGACCCGCTTGGACTTTGCAAAACGGACTGTCTCACGCTCATTTTCTGGTGTGACCACGGTTCGAGGACGTCCAGTTTTATTCTGTGGCTTCACATTTCCATACTCACGAAAATCTTTAACCCATCGCAAAATGGTGTTACGAGGTCTGATCAAAAAGTTCCAGAACTTTTGATTTTGCGCGCGAACGGAGAGTGTTAAAAACTTCCCGATGGTCTCAGCTGTTAGCGTTACTCTTCGTGAGTCACGCAAATTTTGAATTATCGCGATAACCTTCTTAGTTAGGAAGTTATCGCATTTCTAGTGGAGCGCAATTTTGTACAGCGGCGAATTTGACGATGGACGCGAAGCAGGAGCAGCGAGTTTGTGTCAAATTCTGTGTTAAACTCGGGAAATCATTCACGGAAACTTTCAAAATTTTCAGAAAAATTTCAAAATTCAGAAAATGACAGTTTTCTTCGATTCCAAGGGTGTTGTTTATCACGAATTCATGCCCCAAGGTGAGACAATTAACCGATTTCGTTATTTAGAAACCCTTAGAAAATTGCGCGAAGCTGTGAGGAGGAAGAGGCCAGAAATGTGGGCGAGCGGCGAGTGGGTGCTTCACCACGACAATGCGCCCTGTCACACTGCCCTCCTGATTCGCCAGTTTTTGACCAAAAACGCGATGTCCGTCATTCCCCAGCCCCCCTATTCACCTGACCTGGCCCCCGCAGACTTCTTCTTGTTCCCCAAGCTCAAGTACCCGATGAAAGGACAGCGTTTTGCCTCCATAGACGTCCTGAAGCAAAAATCGCTGGAGCAACTTAACAGCATCCCATCTGAGGCTTATTCCAACTGCATGGATCAATGGAAAAAACGCTGGGAGAAGTGTATACGTAGCCAAGGGGAGTACTTTGAAGGGGACAAATTTGAAAATATTTGAAAATTAATTAATAAAGAGTTATTAAGAAAGTTCTGAAACTTTTTGATCAGACCTCGTACGTGACGGAAGAATAGCACGCACGTTGAGGTCGAACTGACGACGAAAGGCACGCCACGCTGCGTAGCCACGATTGACTCCCATTCCAAGTAAATTCGGTAACTGCGAACACGCGATGTTCAACCGACCAGTTTTCCATCTTAACTAAACTTACCATCCCGCCCTTTCGTGTACTAGCCATTACAAAAACGTCCGTTTATTCTGGACCACCCTGTATTAACGAGCTCGTTAAACTTCAATCGGCCGAATTCTTTCAATTAACTTGTTAACGGACTGATAAGTCTCGCCATCTTTTTTTCTGTTCCCTATCGTTCGGATCAATTTCGTGATGGTTACTTTAAAAAACTCCATCGTAAATAATTTGATTTTTGACGATTCCTCGTCATTGTCAGACGACAAGTGCTTTTGAAGTGCTACAGCACTAATTGGAGTTCTATGAACAGGTGCTTCTCGTGTAGAGAGAAATTAGAAGCCCTGGCTCATTTTTGGGAATCTCCCATTTTTTACTGGAACCAAAAACGCACTAATCAACAAACAGGAATATCTTCGAAAAACGCTGCAAATTCTTTCACTGGGGTTTATTATTCAGTCGGCTTGCGTTCATGATTTGAATTTCTACTAAGCTTTGGAGTGTGCGTGTTTCACAAGATAGAGCGATTATTGAATTTCAGGAGATATACATGGAGCACGTGAATCTGTTCTCGACCAAAATACCTATTTGGATTGATCAGTTGATCATATTTGTGTGCCTCCTGAAATTCAATAATTGCTCTATCCTGCGAAACACGCAGACTCCAAAGCTCAGTAGAAATTCAAATCATGAATCATAATGTTAAAGCACCAACCTACAGTTGGTTTTGCTAAAAAAAAATCTGACTTTTATGTGATGTTTTTTGCAGAATCACCACCCGAAGAAGAAGGAGACGATCAAGAATCCGAATCGGCTGACGGAGAAGGTAACCATTTAATCAAATTGCCTCATTAAATATAAAATATGGAGTGAAAATTATGAAATCCAAGAGCTGGGAACAGAATAGAAAAACTGTACTACATTGAGGGCCAGTTTCGCCAAAGTTCGAGATCAAATTTATTTCATACGTGTCAGATGTCAGCTGTTAATCGACGATCAAGCGCCAAATCGAAGATCAGAACTAACCGATCGAACTCGGCTGGTTAGCACCCTAAACCACAATTAAAATCTGTTCTTGTGGTATTTCTGATATCTTGTGTTGTTGTTTTTTTATATATTTTGTTAGTGTTTTTCCGCATTTTGGGCTATTCATGTTATTGATCATTTTGACTAATTTTTGCTAAAACATGAGGCAGTTACAGAGGCTTAAAGAAGTACTAAGGTACTTAAAGACGAGCTTGACAAGAAAAATGTGACCCCTAAGCACTTGTAAGAGTTTACCGCATAAATTGTTGCCGCTATGTAGGTCCAAGAATTGCTCAATATCTATCTTCTGAATACCATTATCTTGGACTTTTGAAGGCTCACCTTCAATACCCAACCTATCGCAGAACTCCCGAAGAGCGTCAATGTTTTGCTGAAGATCCCCTGCCGATTCTGCCACGACGACAATTCGCGTACATTGTCAGCTTGATTTCCATTTCCCCAACTGGGGAATTTTCTGGGTGTGGAAGGATTCTGTGCAGACTGTCAAGGACGAAGGCGACAGTCTAAGCAAGCAGCTTCGCCTCACTCCTTTCTCCACGGGGAACGAATTCGTGATGCCTTCTCTGCATACATTCCACTCATCGGGCGAATTAATGTGTCGCTCACCCCCAGCTCGTTTAATCGACTGAAAAGCAGATCATGCTGCGCGCAATCGAAAGCAGCCTTCAAGTCAACAAAAAAGGTGTAGAGCCTCTTACAAGTTGAGTTGATCTTGAAGTCAATCAATCAATATATTTATTTGTATAATGTCATTATATGACTGTTACTAAGAGTTCTGGTATATCCAGCAACTTTGAAAGAGAAAGATATAAATATATATAGTATTGTTTCACAGAAGTATTATGACGCAAAGAGGTAGAACTTGAAAATAAAAATATATTCTGTATAGAAGATGGGGTAGTTACAAAAATAAGTTTCAGGGGAGAAACATAAAAATAAGGAAACACTTCAGAAAGGAGAATCACACTATATAAAAAGCAGCTTATCAGAGTATATCGACGTTTCAGGGGGTGGTAACGCTGGGCGGGGGGAATTCTCGCCCCCGTCTCCCAGGGCAAGCGACGTGGTCCTCTCCTCGGGGATTTGGGACATACGATTTTTTTACTTTTAATATTGTTATTATACTCCCTCATTGTGTTGTTTAGTACTCTACCTCCTGTACACACGGGACTTACCCCAACAAGAAGGCACAACTGTTGCCACCTTTGCAGATGATACGGCTATCCTCTCTGTTGGAGATGATATAGAAGCTGCAATACGCAAACTACAGACGTCTACTACTGAGGTTTGTAAATGGACCAAGATGTGGAGAATGAAGCTGAACGAATCAAAATCAGCCCACATCAACTTCACTAACCGAAAAGTACCAATCTTGGATGTTGAGATCAATTCGAATAAAATACCGCATACTGAAGCAGTTAAATACTTGGGTTGGACACTTGACTCCAAATTAAACTGGAATAAACACATAGAAAAGAAGAAAGAAGAACTTAAAATCAAGAACAGAAGGATGTATTGGCTAATGGGAAGGAATTCCATCTCTCTCTTCACAACAAACTGCTTATATATAAGCAGATCCTTCGCCCTATTTGGACCTATGGGATACAGATCTGGGGCTGTGCCAAGAAATCAAATATTAAGAAAATCCAAACCTTTCAGAATAAAATACTGAGAAGTATAGTTGGAGCCCCTTGGTACATGCGAAACGATGATATTCATCGAGATTTGAGGATGGAGACAGTATATGAAATTATTGCAAAATACGCAAGGAAGCATGAACATCGCCTCCACAAACACGTGAACCCGGAGATGCTCTACGTTTTGGACAACGAAGGTGAAATCCGACGTCTCAAGCGAAACAAATCACTGGATTTAGTTGTGCTGCGTGAATAGAAGTGCAATCGAACTCAGTGCTAATTAATTGAGCTATATAATAAAGATCTAGATTTTGCTGTAAACCTACCCTCTTGGAGTGTACCTTTATTGATATGTAAAATTGCTAGATGAAATGTATTTGATTTTTCAGTCTCAATTAATAAATCCCGAAAAACAAATTGTGATATTCACCTATTTCTTTTTAACCTGCGTAGCAGGGCCATTAAACTAGTCAATCAATATATTTATTTGTATAATGTCATTATATGACTGTTACTAAGAGTTCTGGTATATCCAGCAACTTTGAAAGAGAAAGATATAAATATATATAGTATTCACAGAAGTATTATGACGCAAAGAGGTTGAACTTGAAAATAAAAAGATATTCTGTATAGAAGACTAGTTTAATGGCCCTGCTACGCAGATTAAAAAGAAATAGGTGAATAACACAATTTTTTTTTTCGTGATTTATTATTGCGACTGAAAAATCAAATACATTTCATCTAGCAATTTTACATATCAATAAAGGTACACTCCAAGAGGGTAGGTTTACAGCAAAATCTTTATTATATAGCTCAATTAATTAGCACTGAGTTCGATTGCACTTCTATTCACGCAGAACAACTAAATCCAGTGGTTTGTTTCGCTTGAGACGTCGGATTTCACCTTCGTTGTCCAAAACGTAGAGCATCTCCGGGTTCACATGTTTGTGGAGGCGATGTTCATGCTTCCTTGTGTATTTTGCAATAATTTCATAGACTGTCTCCATCCTCAAATCTCGATGAATATCATCGTTTCGCATGTACCAAGGGGCTCCAACTATACTTCTCAGTATTTTATTCTGAAAGGTTTGGATTTTCTTAATCTTTGATTTCTTGGCACAGCCCCAGATCTGTATCCCGTAGGTCCAAATAGGGCGAAGGATCTGCTTATATATAAGCAGTTTGTTGTGAAGAGAGAGATGGGAATTCCTTCCCATTAGCCAATACATCCTTCTGTACTTGATTTTAAGTTCTTCTTTCTTCTTTTCTATGTGTTTATTCCAGTTTAATTTGAAGTCAAGTGTCAAACCCAAGTATTTAACTGCTTCAGTATGCGGTATTTCATTCGAATTGATCTCAACATCCAAGATTGGGACTTTTCGGTTAGTGAAGTTGATGTGGGCTGATTTTGATTCGTTCAGCTTCATTCTCCACATCTTGGTCCATTTACAAACCTCAGTAGTAGACGTCTGTAGTTTGCGTGTTGCAGCTTCTATATCATCTCCAACAGAGAGGATAGCCGTATCATCTGCAAAGGTGGCAACAGTTGTGCCTTCTTGTTGGGGTAAGTCCCGTGTGTACAGGAGGTAGAGTACTAAACAACACAATGAGGGAGTATAATAACAATATTAAAAGTAAAAAATCGTATATCCCAAATCCCCGAGGAGAGGACCACGTCGCTTGCCCTGGGAGACGCTTCCCCCCGCTTGGGCCCTCCTTCCTTCACTGGCGGGGTCGGGGGGAGGGGGGAGCAGGTCGGTTGCCCTGGGAGACGGGGGCGAGAATTCCACCCGCCCAGCGTTACCACCCCCTGAAACGTCGATATACTCAGATAAGCTGGTTTTTATATAGTGTGATGGGGTAGTTACAAAAATAAGTTTCAGGGGAGAAACATAAAAATAAGGAAACACTTCAGAAAGGAGAATATAAAAGAAAGGGGGGGGGGGGGGTAAATTGATAGAGGGCCCACATCTTGCCTCTATCAGAGCCCACGTCTAGAAGGGAGCTCAGCTCAATATGGTCTGAAGCCGTTGGGAGTGACAAATGAACATAATTCCGCGGATAGTGAACCCTGTGAGGATGGTATCGTGGGCAGCAAAGTAGAAAGTGGAAGAGAGATTCAGGCTCAGCTCTATCGCATATTGAGCAGAGCTCGTTGCTTTTCCAGGTATATCTCAAGCACTTGTGGTAGAAATAGACTGTGTCACAGATTGTGGAGAGTCGTGCACGAACCTCCGAAGGAGAAACACTCTGCGCTCATCCCAGTAAACAGTCACTCGCGAACCGCGTTGTTTGTAAACATTCGGTGCGATGAACCCCGAAAGCGACGGTGCTATCACGATCCATGAAATTATTTCTCAAGCTAGGACATTGGTTACGCAACACCAGGAGGTCACTGCCCGTTTTCAAGATCCAACAGTTCAAAAAACAATAGGTGAGTTGTATTCCCTTATATCGTCTATGTGTGGCTATCTATCAGATGCTAATGATGCTATAATTGCCTCGAAAAACACTAACGCTCAACTCAAACTTGAAATTGATGCTCTAAAAGGTTTATCGACCACCCAAGGACCATGTCAAGTGCAAAAGCAGCTAGCTACGAAATATGAAACCGATGAGGAGGAACCAGAAAGAGAAACCGATTGGATTCTCAAAAAGAGCGAAAAGTAACAAAAACGCAAAGCTAGTTCTTCCCCAGAGGTAATAGAACCGCAAAAAACAGTTTCCGATAAGATGGGCGACAACAGAGCTCACATAAACTTCAAAACGAAATCTGCTCTCCCCCCGCCGATTACAGTAACTGGCGTACCCGACTATAATACAATTTACAATTTTATCAAAACTGTAGTCTCAAAACAATGTAGTGTCAAGGCATTATCAAACAACGCCTGGGAAATCTTTGCACCAGTGATTCTTATCGATAATTAACAACCGGGATAAAGAATAAGGACTTTCAATGGTACACGTATGAAGACAAAAACGTGAGACCTATTAGGGTGGTTGCAAGAGGGTTGCACCATACGTGTGTTGACAGTGATATTGTCAGCTACCTCAAAGAAAAGAATTATAAAATAATAGAAGCAATCAATCTGCTGAAAAAAACTAGGGAAACAAATGATAAAGGGGAATCAGTTCTGGTAAAGAGAAGTCTTCCCCTTTTCATTCTCAACTTCGAGAATACTGAAAGTATTGATAGAATTTATGAAATAAAGGAGATAATGAACATTAGAGTCAAAATTGAGCCATTAAGAAAAACGACAAATCTCATTCCTCAGTGCAAAACACGACGACCTCCATCGGGACCTCAAGATAGAACCAGTCAGTGAGGTGATCAAACTATTTGCCGCTAAACACGAGCAGAGGCTTC
Source organism: Creontiades dilutus (assembly GCA_031894815.1). Classification (NCBI taxonomy): domain Eukaryota; kingdom Metazoa; phylum Arthropoda; class Insecta; order Hemiptera; family Miridae; genus Creontiades; species Creontiades dilutus. The sequence goes on along the minus strand of JAVIWC010009337.1, from coordinate 98 downwards.
ATCAACATATGAACCCAGAAGCTCTACGATTATTAGACAACAGCAACGTCATCCGACGTCTGGATAGAACAAAACCTCTCGACCTTGTGGCGTGACAA
>JAVIWC010009336.1:0-13029 GCA_031894815.1 Creontiades dilutus | reverse complement strand
TGGAATTTTCCAAACCAATAAATTTGAATCCCATACTTTTGATTGAAGATATAGCTTTTTCAATTTTGAGAATTTTCCAAACCAATAAGGCCAATTGACAATTTTTTAAGGCAATTCAAGACTTCTATTGAAAACAAAATTAGTGAAGCAGAATGAAAGAATAGCACTTCATGAACTAATTAACATTGAAATCAAAAAGACAAAATGAACGAAGAATACTTCATAAAAATTACGGTCTTGTTAAGAACAGAAAAAATCGAGGCTACTCTGCGTTTGGCTGGTCTATTGAAGTCAACAAAAACAAAAATCCGTTCATTTTGACATTCTGATTTCAATGTTAATTTGTCCATAAAGTGCTATTCTTTTATTTTGCTTCACTACTTTGGTTTTCAATAAAAGTGTTGGATTGCCTTAAAAAAATTGTCAATTCGGTTTGGAAAACTCCCTCTTTCTTTTTAGTAGTGAAAGTTTCCTAGATTGGAAAACACCTTTTGTAGCGACAGCTAAATCATCTGTACAATGGAAAAAATGCATCAGAAGTTTAAAGCCAATCTTAAACTTGGCGCTCACAAAGCATCATAGGTCAATTATTAAAAGTGACTTTGAGCAGAGTCCTCTACTGAGGAATGGAGGCAGGTAAGTTGGACTAATACTATAACTACAAAACTAACTACTTACAACAGAACACTGCGCTACCATTGAACTACATTCTACAATGTACACTACTAATCTATTTACTTGCTACAGCATACTACTACCATAATGCTAATTTCCTGGCAGAATTCATTTAATCCCCCTCTACCGGAAGAACTATCCTGGAGCCGCCCCTGTCAAGATGATAATTAATTAACGCTGTATGCAACAAAACATTACCGTTGATAAATCCAGCCGCAACAAGAATAAAACGAAATCATATTTTCGAATGAAACTCGTGTGAACAGTGCACGTGGATACCCACGTTGTTAAGTTTACAATGTTTCCTCATTCTTTTGTGTGGCACTGTGTGCACTGACGATACTGTTCATAATTCTCAACTGATGACGAAATTCGCTGCCGTTCATCCTAGGTGTAAAGGGAACGTTTTTTAAGGCAGGAACGGTTTTGAGAGTGTCCATTTGCTCATAACCATTCACCAACTCCGTCTCCTCCATCATTCCGATTCCCCTTTCATTCTCATCTGCATCGTCATTAGAGTGAATGTTTGCTCCACATGTGGCGTTTGCTTCACTTCACTCCTCAGTATACTACCAACCTGGGAATGATTCATATCAATTTATCCGCGTCTCCCTTTCTTCAACACGTACCTTCATCTTCATCAGTGTTGAATGTCAACATCACATTACACTTGAAGAGAAGCATGGAGAGCTTCATCACATGATTGACTTCAACATAAATACAATGCTGCACACACTGCCAAGGAGAAGGCACAGCTGCTTCCTCGTTACAATCAAAGCGACATTATTATAAAATACAAAATAAATAAATCTTCAGATGTGAGATGTTGAGGTAATTGGTCAAACTTCCTGAAGATTCATTTTCACATTTCACAGACTGAAGTAAATGTAATTACTTGAAATGAAAGGTGATTAGAATTAAAAATCTGTTTAATCGTTGGTGTGTGACAACAAGCCGGAAAATGTAATGGTAATAGTTTAACGATTTCACCCCCCCCCCCCAAGTAGGCACTTATAGATGTTCGGTGACAGCAAAAATATGTCAGATATCAGGAAGTTAATAATGTGAAAATATAAAGAGCATGGGCACATTTAACAATACAAGTTGCTTTTTTGGAATTACTCGTCAGAGGCGGGCAGCAAAAACGAAAATTGACTCATTCCATGTAAGCGCATGGAACGGCATACCGCTAGTTCGATCATGATGAAATTCATGAGACCTTGTCCTCCGTTTATACCTTTATCATATGAGCTAAATAAATCAAAAATATGAAAGTTAAACGTGTTTCGAGAAATTCACGTTAGCGCATGCGCAGGCTTGCCGTTGATTATATTGAGATGAAATTCCTATGGAACCTCAAGAGACCTTATTCGCATAACCCCTTAAAAATGAGCTAAATTCATTCAAAATTGTGGAAGTTATGGCTCTAACAAGAAAATGCGGACAGACAGACCGACAGATACGGAACCAAATTTGTTCAGTAGGCTATGAAACGCGAAATGAGACTGGAAATTTGAATTCGGACAACAAAAAGGCATCCCCTGCTTCGCAGACTCACTGAGCACAGAGGTACATATTATTACTAATAATGATACTAATAAGTTACAAGCAATCTAATCACTGAGGTACGTCAACAATTCAAAAGTATTAGTAACATCACAACAATATACACTCAGTCAAAGTTCACAGTCGTAGCTGTAGTTTCCCAAATGCACCTGAAGGTGCAACAACATGTCGTCCTTGAAAGTGATTTAACCCTGGTACCTACAGGTTCTCCCATTTTGCACTTGTCCAGTAGGCTTAAATTAACCTGTTGGCTTAAAGAACAACACATATGCACGTAAACTCTTTTCTAAACACAACATGCAATGTATTATGCACTGAAATGAAACGGTACTGTACTTCTCGCTTACATTTTTGTAGTCTCTTACGTACTCTTGAGTCTCGTTTAGTGATGTTGTTGTTGTTGTTGTTCAGTGCTGATACGAGCTCTGGTGAACCCAGATGGTATACCCGAGAAGAACCTTCTTTCCTATACTTTTGCATTATATTATACGGTAAATATAATAAATGAAAGTTACCGTTATCACTTGAGTGGAGGTGGAAATCGGCTTGATGGTTTAAAATGTACAATATAAACCTTTATCGCCTGCCACGGCAGTAACTAACACAAGAAAATAACCGACGACAAAGGCAGCTGAATGGGGGTCGGTGTTCGTTTGTCTCGTACACGATCTGCTCGTGACGTGAAGGTTATAAATATATACGGCGCAAGAAAAAGAATTGAGAGCTTATTGACACAAGGCAAAAGGTCAACCCCTGCAACTCTTGTAAGAACACAGTTTGGGCAGAGCATACATCTTGGGGTGGGGATAGCGGCGCTATCACGTAACGGAGCGTTGTCGGAGGTTCGAAAAACGGTTTAGATGCTAGCTAGCTGTAGTTAGCGGCCGTTCTGGAACGGCTTTGTCAGCGGAGTTTGGCGGAGGTTCTAAAAACTGGCCCTCGTAGGTGTTGAGTGACCAACGGTCACAGTGTACAGTATTGTATTGTGTGCTTCAATAACGAAAAGAACAGATAGGAATAGCCGTGAAAAGGTAGATCGTTCCTCTGGTTCGTCTTGGAACGATGTTACTTGAACTATTTGCAAAAATCTTTCGTCAAAGCTACCATATTCAAGGGGAATACCATGAAAATGCAAAACCGTTGTGGAAATAAAGTGACTTACCACAAGGAAAAGCAAGAGTAAAGTCTGAGTGGGGTCCGAAGAGCCCTTACTCCACTCCACAGCATTCTATTGTGAGAAAGCTTTTCCTCGGAAAGCCCTCAAGTTGGACGTTCACCTTCATGTTCACATTTACAAGCTTATTGATTATTGAATATTCCATATAAGAGTCTCGAATGTTTCTAAGGCTTTATATACGATAAACTCTTACCATGATAACCCGAGTTCGAGTTCTGGGCAAGACAGCATTTTTTAAACAGCTTCCAATGGATCAGCGAAATCGTCAGCTTCTTTGCAAATGACGGTCCAGCAGAACTCTCGGTCCATCATCTGTAATAGACGGTTTTCCAGGTGTCAAGGTCATCCTTATTTGCATTACCGATGTCAAGGTCATTTAAGATCGGTGTCTAGGACAACTGTTGCTCTGCATTTCTTGATTTAACGTGTACCTGTTTTACCGCTGTTTTGTGTGCTCAAAAAGTAAGCAAGGCCCATAATGCAGTACTTTTCTTTGCTCCTTATTTCTACCGATTCACTCAGGCTCCTATTTATTATGTAGACTCCTCAGGGCTTTGACCAGATGATGCTCCCAACTCGGATCAGCTGAAAGGTTCCTAAAGACAATTTTACATCGTCGTTTAATTGATTACTTACATTGCTACATGAGAAAAATTATACCTGAGTTTCATTTGTTGGTTGCAAAAGGATTTATTAGATTTATTTCATTTTCACATTCATGTTTACATTCTTTTTTCACCAAAGCTAGTTTCTGTTTCCTATGGGAGCGCAAACGGATTATCGTAAAGCGACTCGAATGAGCTCATTCGATTCATTGAACCAACGTTAATCAATAATGAGCATAAAAACAGTCCTATTCAGAGAGCTTTTTATGTTCTGATTTTGATTTATTATTCAGTAACAAAACCATTGTAATCGCTCTTGAAAAAAAAAAAAAAAAAAAAAAAAAAAATCCTAACCCCCGCTGAAAATTTCATGGTTTACGTTTCAAAGGGTGTAGAATCCGAATCTGCTATAAAAAAAATTCCGTCCGTCCGCCGTACACCGTACACACGATTTCTCCCGAACGGCTGAAGCAAAAAAGCTGAAATTTTCAGGAAAAATCAATATTGGTCCGACGACGCCCCAATTCTTGAGCCAGCTCTCTCACTTCATTTAAAGTGCCCTTTAAGGGTTGTCAAAGTTTTGTAAAATCCCTGAAAACCTCAAAAAAGTCAAGGCTGCCTAAATTTGTACTCTTTTTGAAGAACACTCCACGAGGAATCGAATGAGCCCTTCCCCAGGTCCGTAGGTCAAACCATTCTCGATCCATGGCCCGATTTATGGCGCCAACATTCGCGTTATTTTGGTTTATTATTGGTTTTGTGTTGATATCAGTAACCTAGTGACGTAGTGATGTGGATACTGGAGTGAACTCCTAAAAGACTTTGTAGCCGATACTCGGGTTGAAGCATTCTGAAATGCATGAAACGCTGCAAATTCTTTCACTGGGGTTTATTATTCAATTGGCTTTCGTTCATGATTTGAATTTCTACTGAGCTTTGGAGTGTGCGTGTTTCACAGGTTATAGAGCGATTATTGAATTTCAGGAGATATGCATAGAGCACGTAAATCTGTTCTCGACCAAAATACCTATTTGGATTGATCAGTTGATCATATTTGTGTGCCTCCTGAAATTCAATAATCGCTCTATCACCTGTGAAACACGCACACTCCAAAGCTTAGTAGAAATTCAAATCATGAACGCAAGCCAATAAAATAATAAACCCCAGTGAAAGAATTTGCAGAGTTTTTAATATTTCACCGATTCGATTTCGCCCTCTAGGATGTTGAGAAAGTGTTGCCTTGATTTCAGCTCCGTTTGTGATTTTTGTCCTAAATTTTAACAAAATTGGTCGCATAGTTTCGGAGAACAGTAAGTACGCAACTACGATGAGGCTAAATGACAATTTGATAGGGTCTAACCTAAATGAAAAAGGACTAATTTTAAATGGAATAAGCCTGACAGATAAATTGATGACGATGTCATATCTTCATCCAACCATCAATATTGTGTTAAGGAGATACGTAAATCCGTTTAGAAATCGTGTTATACGAGGTTGTTTCTGATGCTTCTCTCGTACAACCAACCGTTGCTAGGCGGTTGTAAATTGTTCATTTTTCACCCGACAGAACTCGTTTGTCACACGCTAGAGAGCTGTACATTTATTATACATGACACCACATGTCGCGCATCCAACTTCCCACTCCTTCCACTTCTTTCTGAGAGCTACTGGATACTATGTTGAAAACGCAAACATGCTTTGAAATCTATGCTCCTAGAAGAGTGGTTCTCAACGCCCCCTGGAGCGCACTAAGTCGAACAACCTCGAAAACACGGAATTTCGGTGAAATTCAAAACCTATTGCAAATAGGGGAGTCATGCGATCTATTCAATCAACTAATCTATTTGGTTCCAGTATCGACTATTAGAGAGACTATACTGTTTAGTTATATCATATACTGGTAGAGTGAGTTGGTGACGCTCATCACCCATTCCCATACAAGATATCTGACTTGTATAAATACCAACAGCTCAAAAGCTGTTTGAGCAGCGCTGAATAGTTAGGCTTTTCCACCCTTCATTCTTCCTCCGAACGGAAAATTCCAAATTTCCGAGGTTTTGTTGCACAAGTAGACAAAAATCATGGTAGAACAAAAAAATGTTTCAAAATCGATTAAATTAAATCAAAATAGTGAAGACAGTACGATTTTTCACTTTTACTCCATCCATTCTCCCCCTTTCAAATGAAAATTGAATGAGCTGACGTATTTTTAAATACCCAATCAAAATCTTAAGCCGGGTACAGACAGTGCGAGGCTGCTCGCCTCGAATGCCTCAGGACGCATGCTCGGACTGTGTGTACCGGGGATGCTCGCTACGAGCCGCTCGGGTCGCACTGCTCGAGGTGAGCGGGGAGCTTGTCGGTAAGAACGGCAGTGCTCAAAGGCGCCTCGCACCGAGCCGTCCGTACTGTGTACCTGTTTGCATTTGCCTCAAGCCGAGCAACGCTATGGATGGAGAGGCGATTGAAATTAAACGAAAGTAAACGTGTTTTATGGGAAATCTCGCTGGCACATTCGCTCGAAATGGAGTGCATCTTCTTCAAACCTCACATCTTCTAGGAGCCTGTTTCCATATTCGCACCGATTTTGATAGATTTTTTTTACCCACCAACGTCGCTTACGTCGCCTTTTTTCTTGGTTCTCAATAACCGTTGCCATCACAATGAACGTAGCGGCTGCAATTTGCACGGTTATGCGGGATGACGGCACCGAATTGACTTCTTTCCGTACTTTTGGGTGGTTCGCGTGCTCGCACCGAGCATTCGTGTTTGCAATTTTCGTCAAAATCGTTCGCCTCGACCCGAGGCAGATGTAGCGAGGCATTCGAAGCGAGCAGCCTGTCTGTTCTAGGCTTTAATCGAACAAAATGACATGAATCGGTCGAGAATGATATGACAACTTGAAACAGATTCATACAACAATGTTGGCTTTTGGCGGTATCAGAGATAGTGCTCTCGAAAAATGGGTTAAAAATCATGGTTTACCAAACTGTAAACATTCACTCCAACTGTTTTTTCTTTTACGATGAATCCAATGGTAAATGCTACCTTGTTAGAGCATCTGCGATGTTCTACGGTGGGAAAAGTACGTTTCAAAACCAACAAATTGGGGGTTGAGCGCATTGTTGTGTATCTGCAACCCCGCGTGAGTAACTGATCAAGTCGAATTTCCCCCAAAATACATTAGCTGCGTTGAGAGAAGAGAAATCGTTTCATCTTGGTTGTGCTTAAGAGGGCAAAATAGGAGTTGGCTAGAAACGGAGTAATTACGTTTCTATCCATGTCATGATATAAGATCTTAGTTGATTGGGTCATTTTTACTGGATACACAAGGATGTTTCAATTTTAGGACAAGTGTAGTTAACAATTCATGTACAAAGTTCTTAGGGCGAAGTGACTAAATAAAGGTAACCGGTTACATATGCGAACTGAACACGTTTAAGATAGCACCTCTACTGAAAGTTATGCGGAGACGCGATGAGACCTAACTTCCAATGAGCAAAGAGGTACGACGGGGGGTCTGCCATTAGAGGCGACTTATTAACAAGCGACCCCAACAGCAGCTCTGCCTTCCCTCGACGTTGAAGATGGATCCTTAATTTATTCCTAATGGAGAATACCTACTCGAATTTTTGATTATTCATGCAAAAACGGACGTACTGGCTGAACCCAATACTCTCGGTAAGGAATAGTTCGGGCGGGTTCCATGATCTGCATGTTCAGCTCAAATGTAAACCGGAAAAATGCAGTGATTACCTCAGGATGAGCCCCGAAACGTTTCCCTATGTTTTGAAATCCTCAAGGATAGTCAAGGGACAGTGAAGGGCGAGAGGGGAGCGGAATTTAAATGTTACCAGTCGATCGTCGCTTGGTTTCGCGCGAAACTAGTCGCTTGGAGTCAAGAGCAGTGAAGGAATCCTTATGGTTTTAGATAAGATGGGATCAGTCGCTTAGTCGCTGAGCCAGTCGCTGAGCCAGTCGCGCAGTCGCTTGGAGTCCAGTTAAGATATTTTAGATGTAGACTGCTAATGATCATGATGGTATGTGCTCAAAGTTCTTGGAAGTTTTCCATCACAATAATCTGTCAGAACTTGAGCACTGACTGTGTCTTATATTTTTCTGCTGAGTTCATTCTCTGCCATTTTCTCTTCGAACTAACTTCCAAGAACACCATGAGGGTTCAGTCTTCCTAACCACCGTACGTTTGATTCAATATTAAATCCCTTTTTTCCTTCTATGAACATCGAAGTGAACATTTTTGAGTAAAATTTAGTTCATCTTCAACTGGCTCATAAAACTGAAAGGTATGCTGACATCATGGTTCAGCGATATCTTCTACTGCATTTGACGGCCCAGAGAAACCCTTGACCCACCATCTCCTCATCTTTTGATGATGTTCCAGCATCTCAAAACTGGTGTCAAAGTCACTCCAGAATAGGATGCGTAGAATCTAAAAATAGGACGAACCACCTGTCCAAAGTGAGCCAACCGAAGTTTTTCTTGAACTAGTGGATCACTGATGAAAATGAAACTGATGAAAATAAACTTGAATAAAAAATTCATTGATTGGGTCTAGTTTGGACTGGGTTCTAGGAATCACTTTATTTCAATACAAAAGGGGCAAGTCAAAGCTGAAATATTAAACAACCTGAATATAGGAAGCTCTCGAAATAACTCTAATGTTCTTTATTTATAGACAATGAATCGAATGAGCTCACTTGACGTTCATTCGTTCGTTCCCCTTAAAGGCTTTTAGAACTTTGACAAAAAATAAGGTCGTCAACATGTAACATGAATGTAAAAGTGTTTGAACATAGTAAAAATCGTCCAGTAAATTGTGAGACCGAATCACCAATGGAATTTAAGTTTGATGGAATTTTATTCTCAAGGGTTCCATTTGAAATCGGGTTTATTACAAATTTAAATACATATTTGCAGACAAGTGAAGCGTAGGTAGGTGTTTTATTTTATCTCGTTAAATTTCTCGTTTCGTGAATACCTCCATTTTATAGTTCCATTTTAGGTATTTAGATATTCGCTTTTGTTACGTTCTCAGAGACTGTACAGAGAGAGTGTTTACCTATGGAGTTGTATTTAATAAGAAGTCTTCCTACTATTCGATTATGAATAATTTGTTTTCTAATCGATCTGCGGTTCTGAAATATAAATAGAAGTTTTTTCGAAAGGCATCCCAAATACAATTGCAAGGTAAAGAGAAGCAGAATTCAAACAATGGGCATAGATGGAGAAGGACTATCTGATACATAATCATAAACCTTCGCACCTTTGTGTTACAATGTGTAGCATTTTTCATTGTTAAATTGCCATTCCTAATAATGAACACAAAGTTAGTCGTGCTAAAATGTGTCCAAAACCATCCAACTGAGTGTATGAACGTTGATATTCTTTTCAAAAGGTCTATGAATAAAGCGATCTGCCATTCAATCCCACTGAGTGGGAAAATGTCGCTTCCTCCCGCAACAATAGAAATTCCCTAAAAATATTTCTTCATCTGCCAACAGTGGCTTTCAGTGGTAGAACACAATGCCTCAAAGCTTGGGTTAAAACTCCAATGTCTGGTTTGTTTTCAGCCTGAAGCATTGTGGTATTCATTAACGAAACCCACCTTTTAGAAATCTCCGAGCCTCAACAGTTCGATTAATTAATCTCATTACATTCGATTCTTTTTCCCATTTTGCTTACAAGATCTTTAAATGTATGAAGGCCTACGTGTTTTTGTTAAATGAAGAAACGTTACATTTTCACATAATGTACTCAACAATCAACTCACTAGCTGTTTTAACCTGTTACTAGCAATTCAATGTTGCAATTTGTCAATTCTAGAGATAACTATTTAACCAACTTAAGCATAGATTTTTCATGAATCCTAGTTTTCCACGAGCCAGATTTTCTTCCGATGAAAATTGCCCGTGAGGTACAATAGAAGAAATCTACTGGAGTTAATGGTAGCACTCTCTTCCCCTTTCAGTGATAGAGCCCTCGTCCTTGTCCACTCCCCCATCATATTCAATTTGAATTAAAACCTTTTTTCAGGAAGCTATTTTGTTCCCAAGATTAATTTATTTTGTTGGTTTTAAATCTTGATTATTTTATTATTTCAAGAATCGGGTTTTAAACATATCGTGAGACCGAATGGATACCAAAAGCTAGTAGCCAAGCTAATTTCCAGTTGAATCGGACTTCTCCGCTTAGTGAAAAGCGAAAATGAAGATGAATGGATTTAGTTATTTCAAACCTGTAAAGCCCGACATTTGATTGAAACCCGACTACCTGAGGGGGATTTATACGAAACAATTGTCATGCCAAGAGTAGAACTTCCCTCATCCCTCTCTGAACAGTTAAGAGCTAAAAGGAAATATATTTTACTTGGAAACCACATTTTTGCGCTCTGATCCAATCATCATTTCTCAATTTCCTCTTCTGAAAACTATGGGATGAATATCAACAAATTTTTTATACCAAAAAAGCGTTTTGCTTTAGAAGTTAATAGTAGGTACAGTTTAAAATAAAAAGGACACATTGCGGGGACCACATTTTTAAAAAGTTTCACTAAAAATGATAACGTCATCGGTAATGTTTTACTTCAGATGGTGATCTACTGTGTTCTATGTGTTAGAACTTGTTTCTCTTCGGCTGACTGCAGAATTTGACATAATCTCTAAGAAAACAATGCGTAAACGACTATGTGTTGTATCCACTGCTGACTAAATCTTCAGAATCTGCATTTCGAAAATGTAACTAGAAAGAAAGAAAAATGCAGCAACTGTATAGAGTAGTTACTGTACAATAGTTATTTCACTGTACTTCACGGGTTAACAGTTACTGACAATTAGAGTTTACAGTTGATTAATGACTTTAGCACCTAGTTTATAATACTTGAATTTTATATAACCGATGATTCCACTAAGGTATTAGGTATCAAACGAGTCAGGACTGCCACAATTTTCATACTTTTGTTAATGTCCAAATTTGTTCATTCTTTCAAAACTAGCTGAAAATGAAGACTTTCATCACAACCTTTCAATTTAATTTACTCCAATTCGTGATTAATCAACGTGGACCATAAAATTTTTCTAATTTTAATATTAAGTTATTAAAAACTGTCTAAAAGCCTTGCTTTCGATAACAGGAGTAAACCCACGTCCTTCACTGGTCTATAAGGAACATGAATGACACTTTTGGTATAGTGAAAAATTCCTAAATAATTCAGTTTGAAATCAAGAAGTGTCTGAGGCAGGGGATATAGAATTAACACGATCGCTTCGGGTACCAATTCATGTATAAATTACGTCGCAGATTTTGAGCAGTTCATTCCTTGTACTCAAGGCATATTTTCGGGAATAGAACTATAGTGTTCAAATTCACATATTTCATAATTAATTTGACAATGGGGAAAGCAGCAAACAAGAAATTATATGAGATCATCAGACCGTTTCCCCAGATTACCCTGAACATTTCCGCCCGGGTACCCTTTGCAGTATTTTTCTACCAACATATCTTTCTGCTTCTTTGCATGAATACTAAAGTCTTTGGACTGAACATCTCACAACGCTGACCATGATAAGTCCCAATGAATTAAACAATAAATGGTTTTTTGTTGTTCTAATCAATTATCTCAATCATTTTGATGGTGCGAAGTTGATTGGACAAGTGTTTTTGGAACTATCAGGCACGTTCGAAAGAATATTGCTCAACTGACGGCTCAGTCTTTTCCATTTTATACAAAATATTTTCACCTTTTTGAAAATGACGCAATACGTACATTATCTTTCAAACTCGTTATAATTAAATTATCGCTAGAATGCTGCACAAACCAGAATACTGTAGGGGTCACTTGAGATGCGTTTCACCAAGAGATTGCTCAAGTAGCATTTGTTTTCCAAATTACGTCCTCCTATCAATATCAAATGCCACAACTATGTCACTGTTTCTGATTGTAATTCAACATTGTTGTGGTAAGTCGCCAAATTTCGTTGTTGCGGATCCAAGTCCTGTGGTTAAGGCGTCTTTTCAACGAAGCGTTATTGTCCAATTTCAACGAGTGACGAACGGTTTCGTTTTCTGTTTCAGGTGTCTTCAGAATCAGACATAAGGCTGGACTGGACGGGGTCATTCAGGCGGTTTGAGTCCGTGGACTCGGAGAGCGCGATCAACCCTTCAGGTGGTCAACAAGGCTCAGCTGTGGGTCCGATACCGCCGCAACCCCTTCGCCCTGCACCCAGCGTCACCCCTCCCCCTCGGCCCCTCGCATCTCAGGTAATCTAACACTAGGTACTGCTTGTACTATTGATTGATTTTTACCTCAGTTCATTGGCTCGTGCAGGGAGGTTTCCTGTTAAATTTCGGTTTTCCTAGGGTGAATAAGAAAGAGTGCAGTGTATCAGTTGATCAGAGAGAAGCCGTAATCTATTCATCTCTGGATGCCCTATAGGGGCTCCCTAATGAATTTTAACTTCCTAGGGTGAATAGTGTTGAATATATTTTTCAACAGCTGTACAATCTAGTCAATGCAATCAACAAGATAAGTGAACATTTTGTTTTTATTTATTATTCAATAATAAACCATTGTAATCGAAAAAAAAGAAGCTAACCCCCCTGAAAATGTCATGGTTTACGTTTCAAAGGGTGTAGAATCCGAATCTGCAATAAAAGTTTTTCCATCCGTCCGCCGTACGCACGATTTCTCTCAAACGGCTGGAGCAAAATATTTTAAATTTTCAGGAAAAATCAATGTTGGTCCGACAACCCCCCAATTCTTTAGCCAGCACTCTCACTTAATTTAAAGTGCCCCTTAATTTAAAGTGTTGGGTTGTCAAAGTTTTGTAAAATCCCTAAAAACCTCAAAAAAATTCGAAGCGGCCTAAATTCGGACTTTTTTTTAAAAGAAATTTCCATGAGGAATTGAATGAGACCTTCCTCAGGTTCGTAGCTCAAACCATTCCCGATATACGGCCCGATTTATGGTGCCAACATTTGAGTTTTTTT
>JAVIWC010009335.1:0-12955 GCA_031894815.1 Creontiades dilutus | reverse complement strand
ACGTAATTCTATCGTTTTTTGGTTGACAAAGCTCATTGTCATGGATACATACCATTCTCGTAACCTATAAAATTTTAAAAGCTGAATTTTGAGGAAACTAACGAAAATCATGCGTGCTTGTACATCACTATACCATTAGAGCAACATCTAGATTGTGTAATAAAAAAATCATAAATTTAGGAGAACAAAATTTTTTAGTCGGAATCAAAACCTCGATTGTCCCATTAAATGAGAATCACCCTTATACGTTTCAACTTAAACAAGTTATCTACATCTTTCTTTCCTTCCACGTAATCATTTCAGCACCTGTTGACACTCAAAAATAGAATGAGCTCACGAAAAATAGAAATATGATAGGTGTCATGGGGAATCGCTTCGATGCTATGGAAATTGCAGATCAGCGGAACCTATTTTGACTGACCGAGCGTTTCGGAACAATGATAGGACGTGAGAATTTTAGTAGGGTCTCACGGGGCCTAGCAGTGTGGCGAGAGTCCACAAAAATCCTTTCCTCTACGTCGGTCGGCGTCGGGTTACTTCAAAAACCTACGATTCATTTCAAGAGATAACATTACGGACATTAATTTGTACGGAATTGGTACGATATACTTGTGGGATCAATTATTTCAAAAGCTACTATATTTGACTCGGGAGGGAATACCGGGCAAATCAAGACGTGTAACAGAAATGAACTACCACAATCTGAATTTAACCAAAGATCTGAAATCCATATAATATTGTATCCTGGATAAACCCATATGAACTGCTATGTAAGGGGTGTCTCGCATTCCAGCGCTTCCTAGCGACACATCGCTTATCACCGATCAAACGTTTTTAAACACGCGGACTAAGCATCAGATATGCTTTTAAGAATTGTATCGTATTAATATCAATGAAAACATGTTCAGATGGTGTGTTGTATCGTTGGAAATTGCAAACTCACCGGATCTTCAATGAAAACTAAACTGTCTTTTGTGCAGACGAATCTGAATATCATAAGTTATGATAATGGATATTAAGTTGTCTTTGCAGACTAACAATCTTCACACAACTGCTATTCAACGGCAGTGGCCCTTTCCCTTTGCCCGAACCATCGGAATCATTTTTTACTTGACAAAATTTCGAATTCGCGATTAGAGCAATTCTTCCAACATCAATTACTTGACGAATTCACTCCGATTCGAACGACATTTTTCCAAATCAAGTGATCAACGGACAAGTTGGGACTGATTTCCATACCGCACTTTCTATCAATCTTAAGCAAAGGGCTGGAATATTAAAGAATCCAAGTTTTGAAACTTTTGAAATAAAACTTATGTTTTATATGCACGTTACTGATGGACATCTCTTCAATGAATCGAATAAGCCACCCGTTCGCTCTCCTTTGACTTTAAAAAAAAAAAAAAAAAAAAAACCGCCGCAAATTCTTTCATTGGCGTTTATTATTCAATTGATTCATGATTTGAATTTCTACCAAGCTTTGGAGTGTGCGTGTTTCACAGGGTAGAGCGATTATTGAATTTCAGGAGGCACACAAATATGATCAACTGATCAATCCAAATAGTTATTTTGGTTGAGAACCCATTTACGTGCTCTATGCAATATCTCCTGAAATTCAATAATCGCTCTATCCTGTGAAACACGCATACTCCAAAGCTTAGTAGAGATTCAAATCATGAACGCAAGCCAATTGAATAATAAACCCCAGTGAAAGAATTTGCAGCGTTTTTATTGCAGATTCGGATTCTACACCCTTTGATACGTAAACCAAGAAATTTTCAGGGGGTGGGGGGGGGGTTAGAATTTTAATAAACTCCAGAGAAAGAATGCGTATTTACCCCACTAAGCGTTTCATGCATTTCAGAATGCTTCAACCCGTGTATCGGCTATAAACTACAAGTTCCACATCGGCTATCACTCCAGTATCCACATTCACAACAACTCGACGCTTTCGGCATCACTAGGTTACAAACAAACAGTAATAACCAAAAAAACGCAAATGTTGGCACCATAAATCGGGCCATACATCGGGAATGGTTTGACCTACGGACGTGGGGAGGGTCTCATTCGATTCCTCATGGTATGTTCTTCAAATAGGTAAATATTTAGGCCGATTCGACTTGTTTTGAGGTTTTTAGGGATCTTACAAAACTTTGACAGCCCTTAAAGGGCACTTCAAATTGAGTGAGAGGCTCAAGAATTGGGGCGCCGTTGGACCAAGACAGATTTTTCCTGAAAATTTCAGATTTTTTGCTCCAGCTGTTTGGGAGAAATGGTGCGTGCGGCGTACGGCGGACGGACGGAAAATTTTTTAAAGCAGATTCGGATTCTACACCATTTGAAACGTAAACCATGAAATTTTCAGGGGGGTTAGACTTTTTTTTTCAAGAGCGATTACAATGGTTTATTATTGAATAATAAAAAAAAACGTCAATAAGAATATGACCCTGAGCTTGTTTTTAAAATAGTAATATTCGCTTAGTAAATTATTTTTCTAGTAAAATCTTTTCTAGTGGAACGATGTTTAATTTTATCTCGTCAGTTGTTTTATCTTAAACACTGACGTAGGTACAATAATGCAACGTAACATATTATGTTGCATTTTTGCAGATGTTCTAACATCCCATTTGGTTTATTATTCAAAAATAAACCTTTGTAATCGCTCTTGAAAAAAAAATTTGTAACCCCCCCCCCCCCCCCCGGAAAATTCCATGGTTTAAGTTTCAAAAGAATCCAAATCTACAATAAAACTTTTTCTGTCCGTCCGCCGTACGCCGTACGCACGATTTCTCCCAAACGGCTGGAGCAAAAAATCTGAAATTTTCAGGGAAAAATCCATGTTGGTCCGACGACGCCCCAATTCTTTAGGCAGCTCTCTCACTCAATTTAAAGTGCCCTTTAAGGGCTGTCAAAGTTTTGTAAAATCCCTGAAAACCTCAAAAAAAGTCAATTCGGCCTAAATTTGGACTTTTTTAAAGAACTTTCCATGAGGAATCGAATGAGCCCTTGCCCAGGTCCGTAGGTCAAACCATTCCCAATGTATGGCCCGATTTATGGTGCCAACATTTGCGTTATTTTGGTTCATTATTGTTTTTGTTTTGATTACAGTAACCTAGTGATGTAGTGAACGTGGATACGGGAGTGAACTCCTAAAAGGGTTTATAGACGATACACGGGTTGAAGTATTCTGATAACCATTTTAAAAAACATGAAAACGCTGCAAATTTTTTGACTGGGGTTTATTATTCACTTGGCTTGCCTTCATGATTTGAATTTCTACTAAGCTTTGGAGTATGCGTGTTTCACAGGTGATAGAGCGATTATTGAATTTCAGGAGGCACACAAATATGATCAACTGATCAATCCAAATAGGTATTTTGGTTGAGAACAGATTTACGTGCTCTATGCATATCTCCTGAAATTCAATAATCGCTCTACAGGGACACTCCAAAGCTTAGTAGAAATTCAAATCATGAACGCAAGCCAATTGAATAATAAACCCCATTGAAAGCATTTGCAGCGTTTATGTCGTACACCTCATCCATCCGTTTTAGGAGCATTTAGAAGTCAATTACAAGGTATGGAGACACAATGATCAGCTGAAGCGCCCTTGAGGCTTATTTCTTCATTATTCCATCTACCGTATCATAAGTACCTATAAAAAACAAAAAAAATAGGCACATAGCGATAGTGATGTTAATTTGAACAAAGTAAGGCGCAAGGAGCCTTATTAAAATTTAATCAAATTCAATGTATTTGTAGAAACAATGTAATCACACTAAAAACTTAGATTATCAATGTAATATATATACATAGGGGTGAACTCCAGGCTCACGGTAATCATACCATAGCCGTAACAAGCTCATTGTTGTATTTGAAATATATCGAGAAAAAAATTGTATTATTAATAAATATTAAAAACTCTGTATAAACTTGGCAAACAGCATACAGCATGCTATCTATCTATCCATCTACCGAAATATAAAACAGCTATTTTATGCCGTTCTGAGTGCAATGACAATTTTTTACGCGAAGCACATAGATAATGCACATAGATTACGTTTAATATACATAGATCAGTGATTTACTTAGAAGTGTTATCTAAGACAGAAATAATAAACCTTTGTTTAATGATTTGCTACGTTTTCAAATACAAATGCTGGTCGATACTCTCACATTTCGATTGATGAATAATAGCATTGAAATGGGAAGCATTGATTGCATATTACATACTAACTTGTACCTACTTCACGTGATACTTTGCAAAGGTACGTAAGGAAAAGAAGCTTCGGAAGGAACAAGCACGTAAACTGAGTTAAGAGGTCGAAGGAAACGTGCAGGCCTGAAGGGTGTTTTCGCAGGGTTCATTGTCTCACAACACGTTCATATCTGAGCTACAAATCCCCAAAATGAAAACGGTTCCTTCATATTTTATCTCAAATCGTGATGAACGTAAGTACTGTCTCGTGCAAATAACTTTATGCGGCTAAAACCCGAGCACGAATTTGAAGGATGTTCCAACAGCAACTTTTACCTGGTGTTGGCTGTAAAACGCTACAAATGATTGCGTTTAGGTTAGCCCTCTTTCACAAATCTCAGATCTGCAGATTCTTCTTAAACAGAACCTTCAATATCCAAGAAAAATAACTACGACTTTTTGCTCAAATACAAAGTTTCTCTAATATTCTGTATTGAGGAAGCAAAAACGTTCAATGACACATTCTTACAGTCTTTTTATAACAAATTGGACCCCCTCCCCTCCACATATCGAACTCTTACAGTTCTTTGGGATTGAGCAAGTCTTGCTCCTAAGTGCTGGGTTAATTGTTAATCATCGTGGCATAAAAGCTTACATATAACTGTAGTAAATGACTTATCAACATCATTCCTCCTAAACTTGGAAGTGCAGCAGAGAAAAAAGTGTCCAGGCCCCAATCAGTCTCACAGATGCATTACGTGCTGTGGAAACGGTTGCTCTCCATGAATGGCAAACCTGGTATGACGCATATTCGATGGATAAGGGCATATACCATTATGAAATAATGTCCCAAGTTCATAAAAAACCGAAATTGTTGAATATGCAACTATCCAGAAGTGACATGGTCCAGTTGGTCAGGGTGCGATGTGGCCACGGTCAGGTGAATCGCAGCCTGTACCTCATTGGCCTAATCGATTTTCCTGAATGTGAGTTCTGCGAAGACCAATTAGAAGACATGAAGCACAAATTACAAGAGTGCTCACTGTGCGAAGAAGAAAGAACTCTACTAAGTCCCTTTGTACACCGAGACCTCACAGAATTTCTACGAAATGGAACTCTTGCAGACCACAAAAGACTTATAAATTTCATGAAAGGTGCAGGAATTCGAGTGTAGTGAAAGTTGAACATTTTTTAATTAACAACCAATTACTGTATGTGTAATTTATAAGATAAAATACTGTGTAACTTAACTGGTTAGGTATATGTTACAATTATTGTGACGCAACCAATAAAAATTAATTTATCAATATCATTCATCCTGTGTTTAGAGAACCCAAATCGTCCTGCTCAAACAAATTCCGCTTGTTGCAGCCATTACAAATTATCGTCACTATTTCTCCCGCGTTTTCATCTCATCTTGATTCTTCTAACAGAGATTGTTCGGCATCTAACCTGGACGATTTCGTATCTTTCGAAAATCAAAACAACAGCAGCCTTGATACGTTACCCTTTGTCTTCGATTATTCATCATACTCATAAAGACTCATAAAAACGACCTCATTGGTCGAATCTGATGAAAAAGGTTCCAGACTTATTTATTCATCTACAAACAAGCTACAAATCGCCCTTGAAACCAAGCCCTGAAAATGTGGAATTCAGTAAAACTAAATGAAATTGTTGATGGATCCGAACAACTGTGAGAATTCGAAACTATTAATCAACGTGAGTGGCGGAAAGTAAACAGTTTATTTGTTGAAGTGCTCATGTTTATTTCCGAACATCAATTCTACAATGTTTGTGCATGCATATGTGCCAACGGTTATGCCATTAGAGTACATCCAAAATAAAATGGCAACGAGCATTGCTGCTGGTTGAACTGTCTCTTGAGGAAATACCGAGTTCTAAATCCGAATTGCAAAAAGTAATTATCAAGAACTCATACAACTTCTCTTAATCATTTTGTAACCGGGGTCACTACGGAGAAGCGGCTTGAATTACAATTGGTTTATTATTCAATATTACACCATTGTAATCGCACTTGAAAAAAAAATTCTAACCCCCCTAATCCGAATCTGCAATAACATTTTTTCCGTCCGTCCGCCGTACGCACGATTTCTCCCAAACGGCTGGAGCAAAAGATCTGAAATTTTCAGGAAAAATCCATGTGGGTTCGCCAACGCCCCAATTCTTTAGCCAGCACTCTCACTTAATTAAAAGGGCCCTTTAAGAGTCGTCAAAGTTTTGTAAAATCCCTAAAAACCTCAAAAAAAGTCAAGGCGGCCTAAATTTGGACTTTTTTTTTACGAACTTTCCATGAGGAATCGAATGAGCCCTTCCCCAGGTCCGTAGCTCAAACCATACCCGATGTATGGCCCGATTTATGGTGTCAACATTTGCGTTATTTTGGTTTATTATTGTTTTTGTTTTGATTGCAGAAACCTAGTGATGTAGTGAACGTGGATACTAGAGTGTACTCCTAAAAGGGTTCATAGCCGATACAAGGGTTGAAGTATTCTGATAACCATAAAAAAACGCTGCAAATTCTTTCACTGGGGTTAATTGTTCAATTGGCTTGCGTTCATGATTTGAATTTCTAATAAGCTTTGGAGTGTGCGTGTTTGACAGGTGACAGAGCGATTATTGAATTCCAGGAGGCACACAAATATGATCAACTGATCAATCCAAATAGGTATTTTGGATTGAGAACTGATTTAAGTGCTCTATGCATATCTCCTGAAATTCAATAATCGCTCTATCACCTGTGAAACACGCACACTCCAAAGCTTAGTGGAAATTCAAATCATGAATGCAAGCCAAATGAATAAAATTTAATAATAAACCCCAGTGAAATGATTTGCAGCGTTTTTGTGTTATTATAGCGTTTTTTGTTTACTTCCCAGTCTTATTCAAGGAGGAAAAGAAACACCAGAATAAAATTTTGCTGACGCATAAACAACCGAACACAGTTTCTTCTTTTGAATAAATTGACTGCTGTGTCATACTCGAAAATGCTCGAGTACGCTTTCTACCCAACTACCGCCCCATAACAACTGCCCGTGCGCACATTTTCAACTTAGTAATAACATAACTTCTAAGATTTCACATTAGATTTCAGTTGAGTGTGTTGAGCAGTAAAACTGTGAATTTGTCTAAGCGAGGGGAAATTTTAATTTCACAGTACGAGGTTTCAACTTCCCGCACGAATGGCTGGATTACATGAATATCTTGCTGGGTCTTATTTAGTATTGAGAAAGCAGAAAGACATTTTAGTAGGGTATGAAAAATAATGCCTATCAATATTTACTTTAATTTATTGCTTAATATGGATGGAGTAGGTACTTTGAAAACCTCATAAAGTCTTTAAAACTGTACTGTTCAGCTCACCAGCCTTCAGAGATCTTCTGAGGTTGTTATCCTTCAAAAAAGGGGACAATTATTTCCGTAGGCGTACTTTATGTTCTCGCTATTTTCAATATAGGTAACATCTGTATGAAAAGGTAGATTCCGTCGATAGTAAAACGCTGAAAATTCTCTCACTGGGGTTTATTTTTCAATTGGCTTGCGTTCATGATTTGAATTTCTACTAAGCTTTGGAGAGTGCATGTTTCACAGGTGATAGAGCGATTATTGAATTTCAGGAGATATGCATAGAGCACGTAAATCTGTTCTCAACCAAAATACCTATTTGGGTTCATCAGTTGATCATGTTTGTGTGCCTCCTGAAATTCGATAATCGCTCTATCACCTGTGAAACACGCACACTCCAAAGCTTAGTAGAAATTCAAATCATGAACGCAAGCCATTCGAATAATAAACCCCAGTGAAAGAATTTGCTGCGTTTTTTATGGCTATCAGAATGCTTCAACCCGTGTTTCAGCTACAAAGCCTTTTAGGAGTTCCCCCCAGTATCCACATTACTACATCACTACATCACTTCGTCACTAGGTTACTGATATCAACACAAAAACAATAATAAACCAAAATAACGCGAATGTTAGCACCATAAATCGGGCCATAGATCGGGAATGGTTCAACCTACGGACCTGGGGATGGGCTCATTCGATTCCTCGTGGAGTGTTGTTCAAAAAGAGTACGAATTTAGGCCGCCTTGACTTTTGTTGAGGTTTATTTGGATTTTACAAAACTTTGACAACCCTTAAAGGGCACTTTAAATTAAGTGAGAGACTGGCTAAAGAATTGGGCGTCGCCGGACCAACATGGATTTTTCCTGAAAATGTCAGATGTTTTGCTCCAGCCGTTTGGGGAAAATCGTGCGTACAGCGGACGGACGGAAAATTTTTTATTACAGATTCGGATTCTACACCCTTTAAAACGTAATCCATGAAATTTTCAAGAGGGGTCAGAATTTTTTTTTTCAAGAGCGATTACAATGGTTTATTATTGAATAATAAACCAAAATAAAAGAAGGAACCAAAATTCCTTCTAAGATTCAAAGCAAACAAATTGCTAAACCTCAGCATGAATTTCGTTTTTATCGGATCAAAGGCGCAATACCATTCCCATCTCACACTTGTCTAATAAATCATACAAATTTTCTAAATAATCTATACAATTACTGAACGGATCGGAGAATGAATTTTGAGTCATCCATTTTCACTGACCTTTTACCAGACTTTAGAGCGAATCCTTTTAGCCTGTTTCAAGGCATTTCTTCCATAGGATTTTCCACGCAATTGAAAGTGGGCCTCCGCTTTTGTTTTCGAGAAGACAATATCGAGGGTCCCTTTCAGAAACACGGCGGTCACCACAGTTCGTTGCACCAGGTTTTACCGATGTGTGTCACTCGTTGCGCAACGAAGTTGATTAGCCAACGCTTAATTATAAACTCTCCTCAATTAAAGGATACTAAGATAAAACAGAAGACCCCTTTGATCGGAAGGGGATTCATTATTTCTAACAATGACAAGAACTGAGTGGTTCGTGGGATGCTAAAACACAAAAACTGCTTAGTTGCTTACTGAGACAAGTCAATCGGTCGATTCAAAAATCATTCCAACTTTTTCCTTTCATAAACTCCCTCTCCGCAAAAAGATGCCTATCGGTGTTGCAAACCGTACAATGGACTCACTTTACTATAAAATCTTTTATACAAACCCCCAGATGAAATTCCCATCCGGAAAGGAATACAGGACAGTAATATCATTGAATTTTCTAATTAGTTCTAAATATAATACTCGTACATATTAGCCTGCTAGCCTTGAGTTTAAGGTGTAGAGAATCTTAGGCATTAATGTATACGGGCAACGTCCGTGATATTTAATCAGATGTTACAAGAAAGTTCATCCTGCTCCTCCAAGCCGTCCCTGAATTTACTCAAATCGAATATTTCATTCAATCTAACATAAATCTGTTTGTATATCGCAGGTAACTCACAGGTAGTTACCAGGTTCTGCTTGCTGAGGAAAATTACTTGATGAGATCGTGTGAGATTCTAGTTCCTGTGAACATCTTCACCTCCTCGTGGTGGCATCCATTTATAACCGCGACCCACAGAACATAGAGTAAAGTAGAAGCGGCAGCCGTCGGGAGGTGGGTGGCCGCCGGAACATCTTCACCTCCTCGTGGTGGCATCCATTTATAACCGCGACCCACAGAACTCCATCCCCACTCCTACGCACCCCAGCTCCAAGCGAGATCGCTAAAAGTATTAGCAGCATCTCGTACTTCCGGTTGTATTTACTTGCTAAAGCGTTCATAATTCCGTTTCTTTCGTTTAGTTTCGTTTCTTACTATTATAAGTGATTATTGTTTCGTTCCTTCCTTTAATATTATCGAGAAATTAACAGTGTGTATAATTGAAAAATGCCTTGCTACGCCGCATTCGGTTGCACCACGATGGAACGGGACAAGACTGATGTTCCTCTCATAACTCTCCACAAATAAGTGTCTATCTGATGATTATAATAATCAGTAATTAATTACCTAAATACAGTTACAGTTTGATGTGATTAATTACTATTTATCCTTCCACGGTTACTATTGAAGTGCCTCGTGTAGCCCTAAATTTATAGTTACCCCTAACACTAGTTAACTTCTGATAACGTCCTCACTTGAATTATCATTGTTGACAGATTTCATTCAGATGAAAATAAAAGAAAAAAAAATGGATAGTAGCCATGATATGAGAGAATATTTTCGATAGAATATATTTTCGATAGAATTTGTAGAGAATAATTTCGAAACCTTTTTGAAAAAGGTCTACTTTGATTTGGAAATACTACATAAGATGATTATAAAAATGAATAATCTCAAAGTTATTTGGAGAATAAATTAAATAAAATTGTTATAATTATTATTCTTGTTATCATTATTATAATTATTTATACCTTGTCATAGTATTATTTTTAATAGTGGGTGTGGGTAGTGGAGTGACCACATTCATTCTGAATCTGTTAATTTGGAGCGTTATATCTGTTTATTCTCGTCAGAAACGTTTCGTCCCGCAGCGGGGACTTCCTCAGTCTAACTATGTATAACTACTAGCATACTTTAGGCATTGACATGGTGGTGGCACCACACATCCCTTGTTTGTTTGTTACTTTTAGTTTTGTAGTTGACGTTAAACTGTTCACTCCTCCCTGTCCATGTACTCAAGTTGGTCATATTCTCTATTGCTTAGTTGTTTGATCTCAACTGCGTTAATTAGTTAAACAATTTTGTTTTGTTATAAATATCAAAAAGGGAGAGAGGAACTGCAGCATAAATTAAAATTATTGAATGAATTCATTAAGAGATTCAGTATTATTTTTTTGTAAGTGTTTTCTTGAATTTCAGTTTTCATCGTACGAAAACTGAACTTTTTTATTTTATTTATTTATTTTATTTATTTTTAAATCACATAACTTTATCGCATAATTAGCATTATAGTTGAGCGTAGACTGATATAAGCGTTGAGTGATGAAGAAAACTGAACTTGTTGCTAAAATGTGAAGCGTGTCTAGAAGCTATTGACAAAAATATTAACACCAATGGAAAAGGTCTTCTTGCAATAAAGGACCGTGGAGAATGAGTTATGCTTGATAAAGATGTTATTAATATTTGAACGATTGGTGAAAAAATATTTAGGTGCAAACAGACCTGGAAAGAATTAACAGTGGACTCGGCGGCAATTACAGTCCTTTTGTTAAAACAGTGCATTGGGAAGAATTTTTTTGATAACAGCTCATTTTTCAGAAGAAGAAACACATTATACATCACTTATCAAAGCAATTGGTCAGATGTATTTGACAATTAGAATGCACCACAATTTGAAAACCTTCAATGATGATTTGCACACAGAACGCGTATGAACGAAAAATAACGAAATCATTCTATTCAAAGGACAATAACATTAATTTTGTTTCGTATTTTGTATTTCACACAACAATGTAATACCCCTAAGTGTAATTATACCGGTTATTATCAAAAATAAGAGTTGCATTGTTCATTTTTGCCCTTTAACAAAGGAAAACTTAGGTCAACAGTGCGTAAGTGAATAGCGTGAGGCGATCGAGAAGGGTGCGTAGGAGTGGGGGTAGAGTCGGGCGGGCTGGTGCCATTCCCTTCACTGCCGGCGGGCGTCTCTGCCCCTTCTACTGTATTCTATTTTCTATGCCGCGACCCAATCTAGTGCAATGAGGAAATCATATTCAGGTACCTTTTTTAAGATTTCAATCTCGCCGTGAAGAGTTAGGTGAAAACGATGGTAATTCTTATAGCGGCTTTTACTGTATTCATTGATGCAATTCTGTTGGATCAATAAATGGGAACCAACAACAATGAGCAGTATAAATTTATTCTTTGGAGAATTAGTCGTATCCAGTAAGGGAAGCGAGTTTAACTACTGACTCTAGTACAATCGAAGGCCCGATGATCCCTCCTCGAGTTGGTCGTTACGACTGATTTTCAATAAGGTACAATAGCAACACAAATTTATTTTTAAAAAAAGGGTCCCTTTTAGACGCCTCGGAAAAAACTGATATGGCATCCTTTTCTTTCAATCCCAAATTCACGTAATACATGCAAATATCGGTTTTTTCGACCATTTTCTGTTTGAAAAATGCCAACATATGCTTCAAAATTCCATACAAAATATATTCAGATTGAAAATGTATCACTGATTCCGATTACCCAGGGTTTCCACATTATGATCCCAAAAACTTCACACGCGTGTTTTACAACTAATTTGGGACAAAAAACGCCTCTCAGAATTTTTTCCGAGTAATTTCAAAGTAAAGATTTTTTCGAGTTTTCGGCCTTATCTTCTAAAAATGGTCCTAACTCCTTCGTTTTCAAAGTATTCGCAAGTCTGAGGATCCCGTTGGAAAGAGCTTTGGAAACATCTTCCAAGTCGCTAACGAACATTTTTTAAAGGGAACTGAAAGGTGGAAATGAGCTCGAATGGAAAATTGTATCAAATCTTGATAAAACGCTTTTTTTAAGGCTCATTAGTCCCCCATAACTATAGTGATTCTAGTGACACGGTATAATCAGTTGTTATTGTTTGAAGGAAACTTTTTTGAGAATATTGAGTTTTAATGCGAAAAAACGTGTATTCTCAGGAACATTTGAGGGTGTTTTTTTTTCTGAAAAAAAAAAAAAAAAAAAAAAAAAAAAAATAGTCACCAGAACTGTTCAAAATGACTTAGGCTCTGAAACCAGGGAAATATATAAATTTGCCAAAATTCGCTTAAACACTTATGGTTTTTTCAAAACCTAAGCAACGTTTTTGGTGTATATTTGGACATCCCTCTGAAT
>JAVIWC010009334.1:0-13405 GCA_031894815.1 Creontiades dilutus | reverse complement strand
CGACCTTTCAAATGTTTAGCTAAAGCACTTAGCTAAAGCAATTAAAGGTAGAGTGGGGGTCATCTTATTATTCTACACCTGGTGTATCCATCTGATCCGATTTCTTTGAGTCCATGATCATCAACTTACCAATTCATTTCGGAGACTAGCGGCGGAGTGGTTACTCTCGGGAGGCGACGAAGGGACAGTTGGGAACTCCCTGGGCTGGCGGAGTTCCTGGCGAGACTAGACATCTGGCTGTTTTCCAGAGACTGGAACCCAAACGAAACTGGACCAGAAGATCAGAAACGCCCAAGTTTGCGACCACAAACTCTATTTGTGTAATCGCATGGACCCAAAATCCAAACTACAACATAATAAGGAATTACACCGAGGAAAAGCCATTAAAAAAGAAAGAAATACCTCAGTAAAACCCTACTCGCAGACAGGGAAAACGACACCCCAGCACCACCTAGCGGAAGCCAGTGGAACGCGCACCTGTAGGACAGCTTTGAAGGCCACCCCAGCACCACCTATCGGAATTCAGAGGAACTCACACCTGAGGGCAGCCAGGAAGACTACACCAGCCCCATCCAGTGGCAGACTGACAAACCAAACACCTTCATTCCCAACACTCTGGCAGAACAATAATGAGGATATCTGGGCCTCCCAATTTCCAGGAAATCAAGCTGGTTTTGAGTGGAGAACTGTTGCTATTAAATGGTTCACCTACCTGGAGCCACCTAGGGAGTTAAATTCAAGGTTATTGAACCTATAAACCCGCAAGGCTATTGAGCCGCTTGGGGTGGAACCTAGAGTCAAGGTTATTGAACCTATAAACCCGCAAGGCTATTGAGCCGCTTGGGGTGGAACCGTAGAGTCACAAGGTTATTGAACCTATAAACCCACAAGGCTATTGAGCCGCTTGGGGTGGAACTTAGAGCCAAGGTTATCGACCTATAAACCCACAAGGCTATTGAGCCGCTTGGGGTGGAACCTTTAGAAGCACTAAACTCCTTAAGTGGTTTCCAGGTGATAAGTTTTCTCACAAAGTTAAAATCAAAAGTAATCTGCCTCAGCTTCCAATAATAAGAAGATTCTTCTCTCACAATTATGACTTCATGCACCTTCACTCTACAGCTTCACTAAACATCTCTACTACCTGAGTCAAATCTACCTGCCCTCCTACACCAAAAATGCTCCAGCATCTGATATTTTGTTAAATGAACAATATAATTTAAGTAACAAAAAATTGTAAATTTAGATTTAATTCACTTAAAAGAGTACTCTTTTAACACAAACATATTTATAAAAAAAAAAATTTTCCTTCAGAAAATTTTTTTAAAGGAAATTAAATTTTGCCTTGAATCTGTGAGGTTTCAGGGTTGGCTATAAGGGGAGGTTGGAGGCCAATCACTAAATTAAAAAATTAATTTCCTTTAAAAAATCATTAAATCAAATCTGTGGCATCCACTGAAAACCCTCA
Organism: Creontiades dilutus; assembly: GCA_031894815.1. Taxonomy (NCBI): domain Eukaryota; kingdom Metazoa; phylum Arthropoda; class Insecta; order Hemiptera; family Miridae; genus Creontiades; species Creontiades dilutus. Next base: position 11,940 of record JAVIWC010009334.1, on the reverse strand, counting down.
GAAAACATAACAGTGGAAATTACGCCACATGGCGCCCGAACAAAAATAATTGTCCTCATTTAAGGCCTAAAATAACACTACAATAAATTAACTTTTCACAACAGTAGGAGTATATTGCTGTAAGATGTTGCCTTCTTTCTTCAGAAGAATGTCTGAAATTGATTCCTTATCAAAAAGTGTAGAAGAAATGAGACAAGAACTTAGAGTGTTACATGAATCAGTAGATAGACCTAGTAGGGAACAGATGCCTGTTAGTGATGAAGGGCCATTAGCAAGAAAAATAGATGCCCTGGAGTCGACTTGCATAGATATGAGACGGATTATAGAACAGTTAGCACAGAGGAGGGACAGCAATGTATGGCAGAGTACCGCTATTAATGAGCATGTGCCACCACCAAATGGTACAGGAGCCTCACAACATAGGGATATGATAGATGAACTTGCAATTAACGCATTCACACATAACACAATTTGTTTCTCAGAACAAGCGTTCCCCATACCTCATAGTTTCCTGAGCCGAATTCAAGAGTGTTATCCAACAATCACTACCAACTTCAGGTTTAAAATGATATTAGACAGGGCATTTTATAACAATCAATGGTGGGATAATGTGAGAGATTCAATAGTTTCATGGAGGGATTTTGAAAACTCGTTCTTGAGTTTCTATTGGAACGAAAGTATCCAGGAAAAATGGGAAAGTACTATCAATAATGGGTATTACACATTCAAAGAGGGGGATAAGAAGACTTATGCACTTCGGCTGCACAGGATTGGACTTCAGTTGGGTTTCGGGGACAGAATCTTGGTCAAGAAACTCCTCAGGCATTTTTCGTTGAACGTTCAAGCATGTTTGACAACAGGGCCAATAACTACTATCAGTCAATTAATCCAGATAATTGAAGATAGTGACAGTTTGAGACGAAATTACAGCCAACAGAGAAATGGACCGTCCCCAAACCAACAGCATACAAATCAACACCAACCACCACATGGCAGTCAGGGGACCAATAATCAACGGTATCACCCACACACTACTCAGGGAAATAATAGAGCAACTCAGCAGCAGGTACAGAACCCGGGGGAAAGAAATTGGGGGTCACCACGACCGCAAACAGGAGTCAGAAATGTGTATAGGCCATCAACATCAGGTGCAGGATCAGGGGAACACAATCAGGAAAACTAATATCGGGGTGTCCATCACAAAAATCCAATCAAACAACAGGAAACTGTCCAGTAATACTGGCTCAACTTGAAACTATTCCGACTTATGCCTTGGTGGATACTGGAGCAGAACTATCATTAATGTCAGCGCAATTTTTCAGAAATCATAAATCTAAATTACAAGGCTATGCCATACCCTTAGGAAAAATTCAGCTAACAGCAGCAAATGGGAACATACTCAAAACATTAAGGAGGCAATATTTTTTTACAGTAAACTTTAAACGGTTGGAAATTAGTCATCCATTCATAGTTGTGGAAGAGTTGGCATGGCCCGTGATAATAGGCGCTGATTTCCTGAGGGAATGTAGAGGAATCATCGACTTTAGTAGCTTCAAGATGGAACTAACAGTGGGAACACAGTCAGAAAAAATTCCCATATGTCATGAAGGACATCCGGCAGGGATTTCAACCATAAACATGACAGCAGAAGAAGAAAATATTCCACAAGCACTAGAGGAATGGTCATCTGCAGTACTACAGGAGCAGCAAATACAAGAGGCAAAAACGTTGCTCAAAGCCGCCAGTTCCACGTTCTCCAAGCAGCCGGGATGCATTGACACTTACCAACATCAAATTGAAGTTACGAATGCTGATGGATTTCGGAAACGGATGTATCCCATACCAAAGAAGATGGAATCTGCGGTATCCACCAAAATCCAGGAAATGATAAGCCAAGGCATCATTAGAGAAGGAATTTCAAGGTTTATATCTCCATTGGGTAACAGTCAAAAAGGCCAATGGAGAAATCAGGTTGTGTCTAGACGCTAGACAGATAAACTTGCTCATTCACAAATGTGGTGAGGCACCCCTAACAATAGATGAGATATTTCAGAAGTTCCAAAGGGCTAAGTTCTTATCAACGATTGATTTAACTGCATCATTTCATCAGGTCCCACTCCATCAAGAATCACAACAATATTGTGCCTTCCAATTTCAAGGAACGACATACGTTTTCAACAGGGTTCCATTTGGATTAAAGTGCAGTGGACCAGCACTTCACAGAGCACTGTCGAAGGTGATACCTAAAGAAATAGCAAAATACATCATCATCTACATTGACGATATCTACATTGGAACAGAGACATTTGAACAACATATCACGGTATTAGAAACATTATTCAGGGCATTTAGACAACATGGGGTAACAATAAACTTTGAAAAATCAAAATTGTTCAGAGAATCAGTTGAATTTCTCGGACATACTATAACAGAAGATGGGGTGAAGACATCAAAAGAAAAAATTGAAACCATCAGGAATTTTCAAAGGCCTATAAATAAGAAGGGGGTCATGAGTTTTCTGGGATTTCTGCAATTTTATGGAAGGTTCTCATCAAGGGTCTCCCATGTTGCCAAACCGTTGAGGGAGTTAACAAGTATAAAAAACAAATTTAAGTGGACAGAAGAGTGTGAACAGGCCTTCCAGCAATTGAAAGTAGAATTTGAAAAAGAAATAATCCTATACCACCCGGATTTCAATAAACAATTTTTTCTATTCACAGATGCATCAGATGTAGCGCTGGGTGCCGAATTAGCTCAGAAAGATGATCAGGGAGAGTTCCGACCTATTCAGTTTGCAAGCAGGGCACTAAGAAACGCGGAACTAAATTACAGCACATTTGAGAAAGAGTTGTTCGGGTTATTCTGGGCATGTAAAAAGTTCTACCAATACATAGGAGGCCAGAGGTTCACCATCTACACGGATAACAAGGCATTAACATCATTCCATAAAATGAAATGTCCAAATCAGAGGATAATAAGATGGATGCTTTTCCTGCAGGGTTTGGATTTCGACATCATACACATTCCTGGGAAAGAGAATATTGCAGCAGACTACTTGTCAAGGAACAATCCGGAGGCACACAACTCACCATATTATTTTAGTATTTGTGGGGTCAACAGACCAGAGTTTGGAGAGATACAAAACATTGCGACACTCCAACAAAACGATCAACAAATAGGACAAATATATCAAACAATAAGTGAGGAAGAACAGGATTTTGAGAACTATACAATCAGAGATAGTCGACTTTATTACCAACATAAAGGAAGATGGAAACTGATCATTCCAGATGCAATTCTCACTTCAATTATTGCAAAAATCCATTTATATTACAACCATATTGGGGTGGGAAAAATGATTAAAGTCTGTACCCAGGATATGTACCATCCCAATCTCATTCAGACAATCAAATACATCATACCTTCATGCCACACTTGCCAAACTAGTAAACTCCAGAATAGAGCTTTCTTGAACCCAATGGAACCCATAATACCAGAAGGGAAAGGGGATATAATATCATTAGATGTAATGGGGAAACTCCCGATGACGTCAAGACAATATAGATATCTGATGGTGGTAATCGATAACTTTACTAAGTATGTTCGGTTGTTCCCGCTTAGGAAGAACAATGCTCCAAACATAACAAGAGCGATGACAACATACATACAGCAAGAAGGCAAACCAAACCTGATAATTTGCGATAGGGGTACTCAATTTACAAGTATGGCCTGGGAGGAATACACTTCGGAGAACGAACTGCAGTATAAGATGGTACCTATACGACATCATCAGAGCAACATAACTGAACGCGCTATCCGAACATTGGAGGACCAACTGCGGTGTTACCTGCTCCAGAAACCCCACAAAACATGGGATCAGTATATTGCAGAGGTGGAATACAATCTCAATAATATACCACATGACACAACCGAAGTTATCCCAATAGTGGCACAACAGGGCAACCCAATAATTACACCATGGGGACAATACATCCAAGGTCAGCCAACCACGCAACCATCATCGCAGCACATTTTGAAGAATCTAAAAAAGAACAGACTCCGAAGATTAGAAAAAAGTAATCAAACCAGGACGTTCGCATCACTACAGATTGGAGATCTTGTTTTAATAGACCAAACAACACTAAGTGATGCATCAAAAAAGATCATGGCAAAATTGTTGCCTCGCAGAGAGGGACCCTGGGTGATTCAGGACATATGTGGGAAGAATACGTACCAGTTAGCAGACATCCTCACAGGCAGGAACCGTGGGATCTTCCACATCAACCAGCTGTACCCTTACATAACACCACGACATGAACTCCTGGATAAACCCATAAACGAATGAGATATATCCGAATTTCGAGAGGTGATAGCACAAGTAAGGTTTGGCAGTTCACCATCGGGTGTAGCGAGGTGGGGCTACATCCAGGGGGGAGGGATGGGGGGTGGGGGAGTCTTTAAACCTTCTGTCTCCACTTAGGGACCCTACCTCCAGGGTGGAACTTCCCTGCCACCCTGCAAAGTCTTGGTCAGACTTTGGGGATAGAGTAGACCCTCCACGCTCAACATTGTAGGGACAGGGGGGTAACCTTGAGGAGCCTCGGCGTAAATGCGGATTTGCCGGGTTATCCTAGTTTTTTGTTGCATAACATTCAGTCAGCAGACACAGATCTTAAGTGGAGTAATCATTTTTCTTAATTTTTTCTTTTAGAGGTCTCCTCACCAATCATACACTCACCAACTTCACACCAGAGGGATGGGACACTGCCCTGAAGATGGGGTGGTGACTCCTAAGGGGTGTCCAGCCTATGGCAACTCATCCCTCTGGCAAATCTAAGTCGTCTGGGCTGGTCTCGGGACGCATTAGGAAATTTAATGGCTTTGTCCACACTATTCTCCTCCCCTACCCCCTCCACACGAGACTAACAACCCGGCAACCCACCCATCTATTTCCTTTCCCCATTATCCCCAAATCCGAATGGTTTCTTGACTTCGTCAACTTAAAACACTGCTTGCACGAGTCCCTCGACGGAACAACGCTTCAGTGAAGTCCGAAGAAAGAACCAGGAGGAAATTTTAACTAATCTCATGTTTGCAAAACACCAATTGTTAAGGTGGCAACATGAGAACTACTTGAAACCCTCTCACAGATGGAGAATATTGTATGTTAGGCATAGGGTCAATCTCATGCTTGCAAAACACCAATTGTAAAGGTGGCAACTTGAGAACCACGTGTATCCCGCTCACAGATGGAAAATATTGCATATTAGCGTAGGTTCAATCTCATGCTTGCAAAACACCAATTGTAAAGGTGGCAACTTGAGAACCACGTGCATCCCGCTCACAGATGGAAAATATTGCATATTAGCGTAGGTTCAATCTCATGTTTGCAAAACACCAATTGCTAAGGTGGCGACTTGAGAACTACCTGAATCCCTCTCACAGATGGATAATGCTGACTGTTAGGTTTAGGAAAGAACGCATGAAACAATTGTCAAATTAATTAATATTACTTTTATTTATTTAAATATTGTCCATTCACTTATTATTACTATTCTTCACTTAAAGATTGTCAAATTACTTATTCATGAATTATGTACTGTCTGCCAACCTCACTTTCGTTGTTTGTCTCCCGCTCGTGCGAAGTCTTCGTGGTCCTGTGACTTGGTGGTGTCCTATCGACGGCATTGATATTCTCCCCCCTGCTCCATTTTGGCCATGCGATTTTTTGGCCCCGGGAGTGTGGCGTTCCCTGCCAGAAACGCCCAAGTTTGCGACCACAAACTCTATTTGTGTAATCGCATGGACCCAAAATCCAAACTACAACATAATATAAGGAATTACACCGAGGAAAAGCCATTAAAAAAGAAAGAAATACCTCAGTAAAACCCTACTGGCAGACAGGGAAAACGAAACCCCAGCACCACCTAGCGGAAGCCAGTGGAACGCGCACCTGTAGGACAGCTTTGAAGGCCACCCCAGCACCACCTATCGGAATTCAGAGGAACTCACACCTGAGGGCAGCCAGGAAGACTACACCAGCCCCATCCAGTGGCAGACTGACAAACCAAACACCTTCATTCCCAATACTCTGGCAGAACAATAATGAGGATATCTGGGCCTCCCAATTTCCAGGAAATCAAGCTGGTTTTGAGTGGAGAACTGTTGCTATTAAATGGTTCACCTACCTGGAGCCACCTAGGGAGTTAAATTCAAGGTTATTGAACCTATAAACCCGCAAGGCTATTGAGCCGCTTGGGGTGGAACCTAGAGTCAAGGTTATTGAACCTATAAACCCGCAAGGCTATTGAGCCGCTTGGGGTGGAACCGTAGAGTCACAAGGTTATTGAACCTATAAACCCACAAGGCTATTGAGCCGCTTGGGGTGGAACTTAGAGCCAAGGTTATCGACCTATAAACCCACAAGGCTATTGAGCCGCTTGGGGTGGAACCTTTAGAATCACTAGACTCCTTAAGTGGTTTCCAGGTGAAAAGTTTTCTCACAAAGTTAAATTTCTAAAGTAATCTGCCTCAACTTCCAATAATAAGAAGCTTCTTCTCTCACAAGGATAACTTCATGCACCTTCACTCTACAGCTTCACTAAACATCTCTACTACCTGAGTCGGATCTACCTGCCCTCCTACACCAAAAATGCTCCAGCATCTCAGATTTTGTTAAATGAACAATATAATTTAAGTAACGAAAAATTGTAAATTTAGATTTAATTCACTTAAAAGAGTACTCTTTTAACACAAACATATTTATAAAAAAAAAAAAAAAAAAATTTTCCTTCAGAAAATTTTTTTAAAGGAAATTAAATTTTGCCTTGAATCTGTGAGGTTTCAGGGTTGGCTATAAGGGGAGGTTGGAGGCCAATCACTAAATTAAAAAATTAATTTCCTTTAAAAAATCATTAAATCAAATCTGTGGCATCCACTGAAAGAATTCCTGTACAGTGACAGGAAAATCATGAATATCTGAAGCACAATGTTGTCTCGAAACTTCATTTAGAATGCTATGCAACACCATCACTGTGCATGGATTAATGAATAGACAATTATAGGCGATCATATCAGATACAACGTATGTATCTCATACAATGTTTCATTATGTCATAATGATGATGTTGATGATCTTAATGATGACGATGCCTTCCCTGATGCACTCGAATAATTTCAGGTCGATCGGACTATTGATTCAAAAGTTAAGGGCGAACATTAAGAAAAACGTCATAATTAAATATATTAGATTAATTAAGCTGGACAATTTCCAAATCGTTGCCTGCGATCTCAAAATCAATCTTGTTCCTCATGTTGGAAGTCAGTGGAAAATGGTCTGAGATAAACTAGATCGATCCAAACTTTGGAAAGTAATTAACCCGGAGTATTTGGAAGATAAGACATTTCTTAAGATATTTCCGAGCAATATTATGGTTGTTGAGTGATTTTGGAGGGCAAAAGTCAAGGTAGGGAGAGTAGAGGAAGCACTCCAAATCATTTCAATTGTTTGTTTATGCTATACATCATTCATCCCCATAAAAATGTCTGTAGGACTCACGAATGTGCTGCTTTAGAAATCTTGGTGCAGGTGCCAATTTGAGATTGCAGACATAAATCTATTTCTTAAGGAGTGAAGGTTGGTTAGTTAGTAAGCTTAAGACATGGCAAACTCATAAACCCCACACTTGACGACAAGATGCCCTTAACCAGTCGGTATCGGTCGTTCATCTAATCAACATAAGATTTATCTGGATGATATACCAGTAGATTTTCATAGAATAGTCAATAACCCAAAGCAGGCAATAGGTATCAAGCACTTCCTGCGACAAAAGCAGGGTACCGCTAATTATAATTTCTGCTTTGTTTATAACATTTCATTCTGTTATTTTGATATCTGCAGAAATATGCTCTTTCATACTGTAATTAGCAGAGATACAATGAATTTCCACATCACCGTACGATTTGGTGATAACCTGAAAATACTGCTACCTAATGACCTTTGAAAAGGTAGATAGTTTTAGAATTTTCAATACACAAAAATAGAAGAAAGACGGAAACCAAAAATAAAAGGAACTTTGAAATAATAGTTTGACATATCAATGCATTTAAGACACTCGACAGCAGATAGGAGTCCATTCTAATACATAGCTGCCAACTATCATGACTTACCGTGGTCTGAAGAATTTTTCGCTTTGAGCTCGAGCATGCGAACAATCGATTCGAGACTTTCGATTTTCCCATTTTTCTCTTTCCTTTCGAATTCGATCAAATCTTCAACTTCCAATAATTTCTGTGAACACAAAACAAAGAAATAACGAATTAATTCTACGACTCTAATGAGGAGTTACAAACATAACTCTCAGGGAAATAATTGTATGATATCACGACTTATAAATAAATTCAAGAACATAACCCTTTTTCTCAATGCATATGTAAGTTATCATTTACACATTTATAAAACAATTTATTAAATAAGATAAAAAATAAACATATATTGCTGAATACAATGTAGCTAATTCTCTTTATTACATTCTAAGGATCGTGTTTTTCAAATCAAATAGCTATCGACTAATTCAGTGATACTACCTTTGATCTAATAGCAGAAATGTAGATGAAGTTAGAATCGCATAATAATCTGGAATGCGGTCTACCTCGCCTCAGAAATAGATTCCACAATTAATTTATGATGAAAAGTTCTCCATAGAGATTTTCTAGAAATCTCTTTTAGTAGTAGTGACAATTCATAACTTGAGAAAACTCGTTGCAAAGTACCCAACTGCCGTCATCCCTCCGCACAGTGGCTGTATATATCTTGCGCATGCGCAGAGGCTACTATTTATCCGGGGGTCATGAAACTCATAGGGGACCATCTACACATCAAACCGAACAATCCCTGAAAATTTCATCGAAATTGGTCAAGAACTCCCGAAGTTAACGGGTAACAAGGATTTCACGTTTGCGCATGCGCAGAGTCTACTATTTATCCGGGGGTCATGATACTCATAGGGGACCATCTACACATCAAACCGAACAACCCCTGAAAATTTCATCGAATTGGTCAAGAACTCCCGGAGTTATGCGTGTAACAAGGATTTCACGTTTGCGCAGGCGCAGAGGCTACTATTGATCCGCGGGTCATGAAACCTATAGGGGACCATCTACACTCCAACCCGCACAATCCCTGAAAACTTCATCAAAATCGGACTATAACTTCCTGTAGTTTTGCCCGTAACAAGGATTTGCTGACAGACAGACACGGAACCAAAATTGTTCAGGAAGGTCTAAAACGCAAAATGCGAGTGGAAATTTTTGATTTTGGAGACAAAAAAATGTTCACATTCCGAAAGTGAAAACAATGCTCCCGCTACCTTGGTAGACTCGGAAGCAATAGTAGAGAAGTTGCAGTTATAAGTGTTAGGACCTGACTCCACTATTTCAACAGCTGATGATGGCTCTGCATGTTGTGATTGATGATTTAAAATTGAATTATCACGATTCTCGCGTGCAGCAAGTTATTTCATCTGGCGACGAGGATGGGATGCTTAATGCGCGTGAAGAGTAAGCAATGGGACGTTCCACTCAACTTGAAAACGATGAGATATAACAGCACCCAAACCATCTCCACTTGCATCTGCATACAAAACTAGAGGGAGTTTCGGGTCGTAATGGACCAACACACCGGAGAAAGAGAGAATGTTCTTCAACTGTTCCATATTCTTCTGTCCAGTCCAATTTGTAACAATCGGTGTAGGATAGCGCAATAAGAACTTAACATTTTTTGGATTTTGACTTAACGTTACTTGAATGCCCATAATCCCCTGCATTCCAGAATCGTACTAAAATTTGGAAGCATCGGTGGGAAGAGCGAATACATTTTCATCATCATTTGTTCATATCACCCTAACGCAAATTCAATTCAACAGCACGAGACCATCTTGAGCATTTTATAACTAAGAAACAAAAAACGCGCATCTCAAGAGCACGAATGTTGAAAGGGGGGAAAATTGACACAACTACGAATCGGGAAACCATTTTCTGACTTAGGAATAGGGTGCAATCCTAAACGATTTTCAAACTGAACATGCAGATATGATGTAGAAAAAACATGACTATGAATGACACCATTTGAAGTTCATAGATGAGCTCCCTTCTATAAAATTATTGATTTGAAAGGAGAGATGAACACCGATGTTATGCAAATAGAAAAAGAATTACTTTGCGTAAGAATTTTAACCGTTTAGCTATTCATTCTATTAAATCTCGCACCTTCCCTCAAACTTAGCGTGTTGGCTTGAAAACGCCCAAACTGGGGAGGGCTCCTTACTTAGAATTCCGCGACCTCGTTTCTTCGGTTTGAATTAAAGAAAATATTGGAAAATATAAGCGCCTTTGGCAGAGCGACAAACAATGAAACATTTAGCAGCTTTCTGAAGGCTTTACCAAACGCTAACCAGTAAAGGAGCGAGGAGAAGTTGCGTAATCGGACGAGAAAGTAAGAAATAATATCCTCCAGTGCGAGGCTTCATCTTGATTCCTGAGAACGTGTTTTACTCAATTGGTAGCTGTATTTTTAGCTGTTTTTCATTATCAAAGAAATTGTCATTTTGGTTTATTATTCAATAATAAACCATTGTAATCGCTCTGGAAAAAAAATTCTAACACCCCTGAAAATTTCATGGTTTACGTTTCAAACGGTGTAGAATCCGAATCTGCAATAAAAATGTTTCCGTCCGTACGCCGTACGCACGATTTCTCCCAAACGGCTGGAGCGAAAAATCCGAAATTTTCAGGAAAAATCCATGTCCAAGAACGCCCCATATCTTGAGCCAGCTCTCTCAATTAATTTAAAGTGCCCTTTAAGGGTTTTCAAAGTTTTGTAAAATCCCTAAGAGCCTCAAAAAAAAGTCAAAGCGGAATATATTTGGAGTCTTTTTGAAGAACATTCCACGAGGAATCGAATGAGCCCCTCCCCAGGTCCGTAGGTCAAACCATTCCCGATCTATGGCCCGATTTATGGTGCCAACATTCGCGTTATTTTGGTTTATTATTGTTTTTGTGTTGATATCAGTAACCTAGTGACGTAGTAATGTGGATACTGGAGTGAACTCCTAAAAGGCTTCGTAGCCGATACACGGGTTGAAGCATTCTGATAACTTCAGACGGATTTGTCCGTCCGTCCGCCGAACGCCTTACGCACGATTTCTCCCAAACGGCTGGAGCAAATGATCTGAAATTTTCAGGAAAAATCCATCTTGGTCCGACGACGCCCCAATTCTTGAGCCAGCTTTCTCACTCAATTTAAAGTGCCCTTTAAGGGCTGTCAAAGTTTTGTAAAATCCCTAAAAACCTCAAAACAAGTCGAATCGGCCTAAATATTTACCTATTTGAAGAACATACCATGAGGAATCGAATGAGACCCTCCCCACGTCCGTAGGTCAAACCATTCCCGATGTATGGCCCGATTTATGGTGCCAACATTTGCGTTTTTTGGTTTATTATTGTTTGTTTGTAACCTAGTGATGCCGATAGCGTCGAGTTGTAGTGAATGTGGATGGAGTGATAGCCGATGTTGATACTTTATAGCCGATACACGGGTTGAAGTATTCTGATATGCATGAAATGCTGATGATATATAGGTAAATATTATTCAATATTATTAGTGGGGTAAATAAGTATTCTTTCCCTGGGGTTTATTAAAATTCTAACCCCACCTGAAAATTTCATGGTTTACGTTTCAAAGGGTGTAGAATCCGAATCTGCAATAAAAACGCTGCAAATTCTTTCACTGGGGTTTATTATTCAATTGCCTTGCGTTCATGATTTGAATTTCTGCTAAGCTTTGGAGTGTGCGTGTTTCACAGGGTAGAGCGATTATTGAATTTCAGGAGATATGCATGGAGCACGTAAATCCGTTCTCAACCAAAAGACCTATTTGGATTG
>JAVIWC010009333.1:0-13028 GCA_031894815.1 Creontiades dilutus | reverse complement strand
ATAAGGCAATACGGAATATCAATTCCATGACGACTGGCAGTCGAATGCTGGACTCCCTTCACCATTACATTTTGAACAGCACTCTGGTGAAACAACAATCCCCTCTACCAGTATTCGGAAAACTCCTTCAGGGAAAAGTAATTTTCTTTTCGCCTGGCTGCAGGCCAACTTCTACTCTTGTTTAGACATTTTTGGTAATCGTTGTCTCCAGTTCTATGGTTGTTGTGGTATTTTGATTCTGGTGACATAATGATTCTCGGTTCAAAACGATTTACTTCTATTTAGCTGAATCTATCATTGTTAACCTTCTACCAACAGCGAAACCAGCCTTGAATCGATGAATTGAATGACACAGGTGCATCTCATGGTGTTTTGTAATTTTCCTAGAATTTTAGGTAGGTGGACTGTTGCCACTTGCACTTGACTATTCTCCAAGTTTTCATTCTACTGGAATTCTAGTAATTAAGTTACAATTATTCGACTAAGAATACTGTATTTAAATTATCAACTTTCCCAGATTGTGCTGGGTTCACAAATTTCCAAGGTTTCCCAACAGTTACTGTTCCCGGTTTTCCCACTTTCACAGATTCCCAACTATTCAACTCAACTATTTTCAATTTTCCCACGTTTCCCAACCTCTCTAGGTTTTCCTGTAGTTCCAGGCTTACCAACTTTCCCAATTTCCTTACTTATCAAATTTTTCCCACTTGGTCATGTTTCCCTTTTATTTAGCTTCACCACCTATTCCAGGTTCCAACCTTCTCAATTTTCTCAACTTTCCAGATTTTAGAGTTTCAACGTTTTCCGAAAACCCCTAAATTTCCCTTTTTTCAATTTTCCCAAGATTACCAGGTTTTCAACTTTTTCAATTTTCCAACTTTTCCAGGTTCCCAATTTTTACAATCTGATCTAAAGGATCTTCATGCTTATACTCTACGCTTGCTGAGTGAAAAAACTCATTGAAACGCCATAATTGTTCGATTTTTTCTCTTCAGTAATACACTCTCCTATTCCTGGACGAACTTATGATTTATCATTAATCATTTCAGATGCCATTGGAAGACTGAAAAATTAGCAATATAATGGAGTTACCAGTATGTTCAAAATTTTATAAGCTTTCATGTTAATCAACTCCATTGCACTGTGTTTGTAACACTCAACAAAATCGATGATTTCCTGATCTAAGAGTGATATTTTGAAATCTACAACAAAAATTACGGATTTTGGGTCTTTTTTGATCGAAATTAGAGAAAGTAAGTTAAGTTGAGTTAGACACCATATCTATGAGGGATGACACAGTACACACTTGCTGTTGAAACCCATTAGTAATTCTTGCCAAAAGTTGGGATTTCTTAATGTTAAAGTTAGGGAAAATTATAGTTTTGGGGACTTTCGAGGTCCTCCCCCTATTCGAGTCTGGCGCTGCCATTGTAGGAGGCCCTTAGGACATTATGTATATTAGGTAACCCGACCTTGCAACTCCGTCTGTTGACTTTCTATTAGCGATATTGTGTAGATGTTGGTTCCGTTACATTTTCTCCTTTCAGCCGCTCCGTTTGAATCCAACGAATTACTATCAGATAACTAAGAACTAAGTAGCCAGAAAGAATTCCTTTGCAATCGACAAAGAGCTATTTGAAAAAAAAAATATATATATATATATATCGGCAAAGTTTGGTCAGACAGCTTCCTCGTATCGAAAACATGAATGTGTAGGTCATTAAAGTTTTTGAAATATCACATTTTAAAAGATTTAGAATACCTTTAAGCTTGTTCGACGATTCAAGGGACAACAATAAGAAGGAAGACGGGTCCCGATATCTATAGAAGTCGAAATGGTCCGAGGTCGGGGACGACCGAAACTTGTGAAAACCACTGTAGGACCTGGAAGAAGGAAGAAAGTATTCAACATGGTTCCAAAGAGGAATAACGAGACTGAAAATATTAATCCTGTTAACTCAAACGAAGAAACAATTGAAACGGATGACGAAGTGTTGGAAGAAGCAGCAGCAGAAATTTCTGAAATCACGTGTGCCACTGAAGTCAATCCGACTGAGGCATTCGAGGGACCAGACTCACAAGAGTGGTACACTGCAGTCCGTCAAGAATTCTCTGCACTACTGAGAAATAAAACATGGTCACTGCAACAAAAACCTCAAAACCAGAAGGCAGTTGGATGTAGGTTGATTCTCTGTAACAAATACAAGGCAAGTGGTGAGTTAGAGAGACGAAAAGCTCGATTAGTGGCGAAAGGATTTACACAAGAGCCGAATGTCGATTACCACGAAACATATTCTCCAGTCGTGCGTCTGAGTTCACTCAGAACCGTGATGGCACTCGCTGTAAAGCACGGGATGATTGTGGAGCAAATGGACGTGGAGACAGCATATTTGAATGGAGAACTAGAAGAGAACATCTATATGGAGCCACCGAAACAATTCGAGAAGATACTCATGGACATTGTCGAAAATGAAGAAGGCGAAATCATGGAAGCCGCGTGGGAAATGCTGCGAGAATTCAAGGGAGGAAAGAAATACTGCAAGCTAAATAAGTCGCTGTACGGTCTAAAACAATCAGGTAGACAATGGTACTTGAAGTTAGACGAGAGACTGAAAGCAATAGGTATGACACCCTGTGAATCAGATCCTTGTGTATACATTTTGGACAAGGGAGAAGAGGCAGTAATTTTGGCGGTTTATGTTGATGATATAGTCCTTGCTTCTAAAAATCAAGAAAAATTGAAAATTTTAAAGAAAAAGATGATGGATGAATTCAGAATGAAAGAATTGGGTAAAATTCACTATTGTTTAGGTTTGGAATTTGACTATGATTTCGAAAGAGGAAATTTGAAAATTAGTCAAAAGAAATATGTAATGGAAATCTTGAAAAAATACAAAATGGAAATGGCAAATCCAATATCGACCCCTTTAGATGTGAATGTTAAATTTGAGGCTGTGGAAGCAAAATCGAGTGAAATGGTAAAATATCCTTTCAGAAATTTAATTGGATCGCTGATGTATTTATCTATTGGAACTCGTTTAGACATAAATTATGCTGTGAATTATTTAAGCCAATTTAATAATTGTTATTCCGAAATTCACTGGAAGGCAGCAAAACGTATACTGCGATACTTGAAGGGGACTATGGATTACAAGCTAGTGTATTCAAAGAAGAAAGCTGATGAATTGACTGGGTACTCAGATGCCGATTGGGGTAACTGCCGAATAGATCGTCATTCTTACAGCGGGTTTGTTTTTACACTGTCTGGAGCAGCGATTTCGTGGAGTTCAAAGAAACAGAGAACTGTCGCTCTGTCCAGTGTCGAAGCGGAGCTGATGAGCATATCCGAGGGTGCTAAGGAAGCCATCTACCTTGAGAAATTTCTTCGTGAACTCGGGTTCCCTGCTCGCTTGCCGATTCCTCTGTACAATGACAGTCAGGGTGCGCAACAACTTTTGAAGAACTCAGCATACAGTTCAAGAACGAAGCACATTGACATCAGGAACCACTTTATTAAGCAGAATAATCAAGAAGGCCTGATCAATCTGACATACTTGAAAACGGAAGAAATGGTTGCGGATTTCCTTACCAAGCCATTGCCAAGGGAAAAGTTGGAATTATGTTCTAGACAATCAGGAGTCACATTAGACCAAGTATTGACTTGAGGGGGCGTATTGAGATTGCAATTCAAGTCGATACTAATCATTATTATTGTTGTTCAAATGTCATGTGTGACTTGTTTACATTGTTACTGTGTATGAAAATATATTTCAGTCTTTGCTTTCTCCTCAAACAATTTTTTTCATTCACTCGTTATTTATATTAGGAAGCGTGCTGGGCCCATAACCTAATATAAATAACGAGTGAATGAAAAAAATTGTTTGAGGAGAAAGCAAAATTGACTGAAATATCAATGTAAACAAGTCACACATGACATTTGAACAACAATAATAATGATTAGTATCGACTTGAATTGCAATCTCAATAATATCATGTGTGTTGTTCACTGTTTTGACATAGTCAACATTTAAATTTTATACATTCCACAATTCCTGGATTTTATTATTTATTAAACGACGACGATTTATTTGTGACGACTTTTCTATGTTTCCGATTCACCTTGACGATTGGCTGATGTCTTAACTTCCTCAGTAAATCTTGCTAGAACCAACACCGACTGCACTCCAGGGAAAGAAGGTTTGGAGATTCCGAAAGTCCTACCATTCTGTTCAGGAAAGTCTAAGCTTTAAAAACGTCACCAGCGATTTTTCCCAGGACTTTTTGGAGCGTGTGGAGAACAGAACATTATTTTTAAAAATGTTTGTTAATTTTTTTTATGGTTCAATGAGGTTATAAACTATAATTGAATGTATATTCGGAATCTGCAATGCATTTCATATAAGATGAGTGTACTACCTACTTAACTTATGAACCACTCCACTGTGTTATTATCGTTAAACATGTGTTTCGAAACTAAGGAGATGACGACTTATAAAAATTGAATAAATTGAGTTGAGATGTTTTTGGAGATCGAATTGAGTATTTATTTTCTTTATATTATTAACCTAATATTATTTATGTAAGTACACGGTAACTTACATTGGCGCAGTCGGTACTTATACGTGTATCCTTTACTTATTATAATGGACTCGGCCCCGATAAAACTACGGTTTCGTAAGCAAAACGGGAAAACGCAGTTTCAAGCTTTCAAGTTTGCTAACCAAAGTAGTTGGGTATGTCTTCCTTTGGAGTCCAGGGACATCGCTACCCACAGTGAGCTCATTTCTATCGGCGTTATTCGTGATCTGCTTAATCAAGACTTCCATCAAAAGACTATTTCAGTACCAGCGACAAGTGGTCTATTGCAACATTTGCGCGTTTATGGAGAGGTTTTCGACGGAGATGATGAGTGTTCCGATGGTGAGGCTACGGCCATTGGGTGTACCACACCTCCAGGTTCAGATTGTGAACGGGCCAACACGATGACGATTCTCAAGCACATGCTCGATCAACAACAACAATCTAATATCTGTTTGATCCAAGAAGCTATGAGAACTATGGTAGCAGCATTCAGGGATATCCAGATGGAACCAAAAGCATCCAAGGTAGAAGTTCCAAAATTTGATGGGAAAAATGAAGATTCCAAATCATGGATTACCTTATATGAAAAAGCATGTCAGTCGAATAATTGGAGTACTGACTCACTGAAAATTAATAACCTTGTAGCCAATTTTGAATCTGGTTCTACTGCTCAAAAGTGGTTTTACTCTCGGATGTTGGAAGAAGACCAAGGCGACTGGGAGGGATGGAAATCCTCATTTCTCGATGCCTTTGGGCAAAATCCAATCCGTCTTGCTCAGAAGGCACTTTCATTTAGTTATAAAGGAGGGACACTCATGGACTATTACTATGAAAAGGTACGGCTAATCCGTTTAGCATTTGGAGATCTGTCGGACCGTGCTGTTAACATTATAGTCACGATGAGTCTACCGGATTATATGCAGAACCAATTGGTTATGATTGATGTTTCCTCGAAAGAAGATCTTCGAAAAGGTTTAGAAAAGATGAAGCCATTTAGTACAGCTCCGAAGTCACGAGAACATGAAACCAAGTCTTCATTCTACAGAAACCCATATCATGGTGAGAAAAACAAATTGCCTATAGTTGTTTGTAATAATGATAACGAAAATGTGTCTCTTTCTAACCCTCAAACAAAAGATATAGGTACGTATGTATGTAGTTCCTTTATGGCAGTTCCAATTGTCAAACTAAAGGTTAACGGGGTGGTTATAGAAACTCTTCTTGATACAGGAGCCTCCGTGAATTTGATTAAGGAATCCGTAGTAACCAATTTAAATTGGAAATTTAAAGATAATCCTCAAATTCTTCGTGGTTTCAACAATTCAAGAGAAAAGGTTCAACACTCCGTTGTAGTTGAGTTAGAACATGAGGGACGGAAAATCACCACAGAAGCTTTTATTTGTAAAGCCATCTCCTATGACGTCATTTTAAGTTATACGACAATTCGAAGTTTAGGCTATTCTCTAGTAAATTGCTCACCAGGGATTGGAATACGTTGCGATTCTATTTCTCCGACACAAAATTGCATTTTTGAAAAAAACGATGTAATGAAAATGTTTCCATACTCAGGGAAGGAGGTTCCATCAACGTATGCTGTTTCATTCAAATTGAAGGACACAGCACCTATTGTATGTCGTAAACCATATCGGTTGTCTCGGGAACGTTTTATTTGGGCCCAACGAAAAATAGAAGAGCTGTTAAACAAAAACATAATTAGAGAATCTAATTCAAAGTACGCATCGCCTTGTGTAATTGTACCCAAGACAGATGGCACATGGCGTTTATGTCAAGATTACCGGGAGATCAACAAGGCAACCGATCTAGATCCATTTCCTTTCCCAATAATCGATGACCTCATTTGTAGATTTGGAGGTTGTACAGCTTTTACGAAACTAGATCTTAAGGATGGATTCTTACAGTTACCCTTGACTGAGGAAACGAAATGCTCAACATCTTTTGTCCTTCCTTTCGGACAGTGGGAATTTAATAAGCTTCCATTCGGATGGAAAAATTCACCTCCCATATTTCAAAGGTTCATGACCTCAGTTTTGGGTACATTATTGAACGATCCTCATATTTGTGTCTACATTGACGATATTTTAATTGGTGGGAGAACTGATACTGAATGTGCTCAAAAAACGTATCAAGTAATAAAACGTCTGAACGAAATTAATATACAAATAAACCTAGATAAGAGCGAGTTTAGCATGCCAAGCGTAACATTCTTAGGCAGGAAAATCGATGGAAAAACTAAAACGACAAGAGAGGAATCCATTGCCAAGGTGAGAAATATGAAAAGACCCCACGATCTTCATAGTCTACGCGTATTTACAGGTCTCACGGGTCACTTCCGAGGATTCATACCTAATTACGCCGCGATTGTCAGACCACTTGATAGACTAAAGAGCAAAAATGTGGAGTTCGTTTGGAATGATGATTGCGAAAACTCATTTCGATTACTAGTTGAAAAAATTTCATCCAATCCGATTTTGCAGCTTCCAGATTGGGAACTACCATTTGAGCTGTGCACAGATGCGTCTCAGTATGGTTGTGGAGCTATTCTATACCAAAGAGACATTCACAGCCCTAAAGTAAGACAACTGAGGGTAATCGGCTATTTTTCTCACACATTTACGCCACCAGAAATAAATTATTCGGTAACTGATAAGGAGGCTCTGGCCGTGATCAAAGCTATCAAGTATTTTAGATCCTATGTTGAGGGAAAAGAGTTCACAGTTCATACTGATCATCAGGCTCTTTCACATTTATTGAACTTAAAGGAACCGAAGGGTAGACTTGGAAGATGGCAGGTATTTCTGATGTCCTACAGTGTCAAGATAAACCACCGCTTCGGGAAAGAATTGGAAGATGCAGATGCCATCTCCCGTTTGTGTTTGAATCTAACGATAAATCCTCATGATCATGCACGTCGACGATCTGTGGACAACCGTCAAGAAATCAATGGAACTGAAATTCACGAGGTTTTGCGAGCCTATCACGACGATCCCCATTCAGGGGGCCATGATGGGTTTTTCAGAACATATTACAAAATTAAAAAACGATTTTACTGGAAGAGTATGAAAACGGACATCCAAAATTACATAAAAAGCTGTCACATCTGCCAAACAACAAAATTTAAGTACCGAGCGAAACCAGACACCATGATTATCCCCGTAAAGGCGGAATCGGCGTTCGAGTGTTTGCATCTCGATTTCGCGGAGAAGAGGAAAAAATCGGAAACCACTCGAACTACGCAATCGTTTTTGGTCCTGGTAGATGAGTTCTCACGATTAACATTCGCAAAAGCCATGAAAGAGAACAGCGAAGCTGTTCTACGGTACCTCAAACAATTTAGCCATATCGATAAAGTAAAGCGAATCGTCACGGACAATGGCCCACAATTTATGTCAAGTGCAATAGCAAAGTTTGCGAAAGAAAAAGGCATAATTTGGGTAACTTCCTCACCTTACCATCCAGAAGGGAATGGTTTGGCTGAACGCAAGGTTCGCGATCTAAAACAGTACCTGGCTTTGTACCCTTCGTTCAGTGGTGGCTGGAAAAAATGTCTTGACTCTGGGGTGCAACATCTTAACCGATCACATACTTCGTCTCTTGGTTGTTCTCCTTATTTCAAGGCTTTCAATAAAGTTCCATTGTTCCCAGCTGATTCCAAATTCGGTATCACTGAAAGTGATCTTACTGAAACCCCACTATCACCAGAGGCACAGACTCGTTACTGTGAGCGGATGAAAAAACACTTTGACAAACGACATTCCAAAAAGGTGCCCCAACTTACGGAAGGCAATGAAATCCTGGTTCAAGTAGGATTCAGGGGGAAAGAACCTATTGTGAAGGGCCCATTCGTTCTACGACGAATCAATTGGATGAACGGCTATCCCAGCACAAAACCCCAGTTTTGAATAATATTTACGGACGGACGGAAAAATAGTTATTGCAGATTCGGATTCTACACCCTTTGAAACGTAAACCATACAATTTTCAGGGGGGGGGGGGGGGGGGTCAGAATTTTTTTTCCAGATCGATTACAATGGTTTATTATTGAATAATAAACCAACAAGCCGACAACTAGGAGGTAATTTTGTATTTGGCTTTTGTATACGTGTGTTGTCTTGGACAATAAAAATTGTATGAGGAACTGGCACTAGAATTTCCTCCCCTTAAACTCTGACTAATATACCATTGTGTAATAGGTAGCTGATAGAGTTATATTCCTCCCCTTGAATCCGCCTATACAATAGTTAACTATCCCAAATGACCTAACAAAGGGGCACGGACAAGTCATCATTTCGCACCAGCACAATGCTTTTTCTAGAAACGGTAGTCCTCTTTCCAATACCCTGTACTTCTTGTATGTTACGACGGCGGAAGTGGATGTATGAATGGGCTGTGTAGCGATTGTGCTGATTTATGAATACCACCGACCCCGAATGGAGGTTGTTAGACTATGTGATTTGTTATTTACATTCGTTCTAGACGGAGAAGCTATCGACCGGGTGTCAAGAAATCCATTACCGTCCCCCTCCTCCCCACCCCTACATCAGACTGCCACTGTAAGGTCTTCAGACGGTAACACTAGATAATCGACATTTCATTTTGCTCCAAGCCACAATAAATAAGAAACACTGCAAATTATCATTTTAGATTTACACTTCACATTATTTACTTTCCACAAGAATCAACCATCAATGTTTATTAGACGCTGTCTTTGATCGATAATCTAAACGCTGGGCTTCAATAACTTGTCATACAATTCCAGTTCCACTGAAAAGAGTTCCATTTATATTCCAGTACTAAACACATTGAATGTGACTTCTAAAACGGCTACCATCCTTCCTGGCAGGAGAAAACATTGTGAACAATTTGACGTAAGACATCTTTTTCTCTTCAAGGAAGGTACTCGGTTGCATTTGAGATGAGTGACCATATGATCATGCGACCATATGGATACACCCGTGGGCAGCGTATGATCAAACGCCTATTTCGGCTTGTGGCGGCAAATACAAAACCATCTACAACTAATTTTTTTAGATTCATTTATTGGCTTCTTGATAAATACATCCGTTACATTTAAATTTAAATATGGCCACTATGAAAAAATGTTGTCCAGATTGAAGGGTCCTTCAACAGCCTTGGTGATCCCACTTGAGAGCTTTTCTCTGGCAGATGAATTCGCAGGGCATGCCAAGATGATGTGCTCTTTGGTCTCCAGTTCGTTGCCACAAAACGTGCTCTGAGATGACTGAACGACCCCAATTTTTGTGTTGGTTGCAGCAGCAATGAACGCTTCTTAGCCTCGTTATCGTTTTAAAGAAGGCCTTTGGTTTCACCACATTCAAATCTTAAAATCAGGTCAGTATGGGTAAACATTCGTGAGGCTCGCGGATAGGGGAGTAGAATGACACGATTCCAAGTCTGCTGCCTCGTTTCCAGATAAGCCACGGTGTCCCTGTACCCAACAAATGATAACTCGAATTCCCAGGTATTTGAGTGCTCTCAGGGTTCGCAATATTGATGTTAATATTTTAGAGAGCTTTGATGTTGGGGAAATGCTTTCAAGTTTCGACGTTAGGCTATTTTAGTCAGTCAGGAGCTTTGCTCGTCAAGGGCACACTCGATAGCCTTCATGATAACGTATGACTCAGCGGAATACAACCAATACATTTTTTGATATTTCTTACCAGTGTAAAGGAAAATGTTCGTTCCTTAGTTTTGAGGATATAAATCGTCCATACTCCAGAAACATTTACCAGTATTTCTTAATTATTATAGCAGCCATAGTGACCCATTGACTCTTGTGGTAGCAGTTAATAAATCCGTTTTGGTGTTTCGTTTCAAGTACAATGGCAAATGAATTTTAGTCTATGGTCATTTTCTTTTCTCAATCAAACTCGTGTGATACCGAAATCTAAACGACCTCCACGGGTCTCAGAGATCTACTGAATACCAATAATTTCCACTGAATTCAACAATTTCGTGACCGTTGAGAAGGGAGTGTAGTTATTAAGAGAAATGGGACCGTTTGAATACATCCGCATTCAATGTGTTAAGATAAATTAGGAAAGAATTTAGCCCACGAAATTTCAACGTCCGTGTCAAATTACAGTATATTACACCATTGAAGACGTTTAGATATCGGCTTCCCTTAGGTATACACTAAGAGACTAGTGAAATATAAGGAGTTATATTTATGACTAAGTCATCCTATCATCTTTACTATATGTAAGAGTCAATTACAAGTTTTCGAAACACACTGACCCACTGAAGTACCCTTGTGGCTAATTTGTTGTCTAGCCCACCAGCCCAGGTAAAGTGTAAACGGAATCCTTTTTCAGGCATCTAGATTGCAATTATACGTCAGCAATCGTCGCGTTTGGGATGACTTACCATGGGCAACGACTAATATAAATCAGTGATTCAAGTAAAAAGGTAGTTCATGAATAACAAACCTTTGTGTAATAATTTGCATAGTTTTTTTTCGTTTGTGTTTATCTCTTTCAATCATAGTGAATTTCATTTCTTTTTTCGATTATAATTTTTAATCCAAGAAAAAAAAATTTTAATTACTTATCTACCTAGAATTTGGGTTATCAAACGAACCAATGGAAAAAGGTAATTGCATTTTAGAAATTAAAAAAACTTGATAAATTTAATGTTTTTGAAAATTTATGAACGGAATCTAATTTAAAAGGGTGGCTTTGTAATGCGTGAATTATTTGAACAATGTGACCCTTTTATAAAGGTTTGAGTAACGGGAGTATTGACAAACTGAAGAACGCAAGGTAATTCGAGCCAGTGACCGACAACCTTGGAAGGCGCTGTCTCTAAAATAGCATCTCAGTCTTCTGGATCCACGCTTAATGGGCGTCTCTAGACCTTGAAGTAGGAAAGAGTGGGATTGAGGATAATGGACTTGGGGAACTGGAATGATAAAAAGAGTTGATGATGGTGCCCTTTGAAACTGGATGCAGCGTATTCCGCCTCAATTCTGCTGCTTCATTTTACGCAGTTTTTCCTTCTCATGTGTATTACTTAGTGCCAACATGCCGACCTAATACGATGTGATTCATTCGTTTTCTTGGAAAAATATCTGCTCGTATCAAGGTTGTTTCACGAAGGATCACATCATAACTGTCGCAAACTTGATTTAAAACAGATCTGGTTTCAACAACTTCTTCTTCGAAGCATCAAACAAACCTCGTTCTCTCGGTGTAAAGAATTGAGTCGTTGTTTACATATCAATTTCATTTATTTATTTTGTGTAGGGTATTGACAGATATATCTAATTACTTCTGTGGGACGTCCGAAATTTGACGAGGGCCCTCCTGGTGAGCAAGGTGAGCCCAAGGGGTATTTACTGCACTAATCAACTTGGAAAGGTAAAACTTAAACGGAAGCATGACGAACCCAATTGAACTCGCGAACGAATTTAAAAAATCCTGGCACTCAGGACCGTATGATAGAGTTTTCTAGTTTCATAACTTAAGAAAATGGCAAAAATCAACCCTTATTGCCTTAAAACCCCATCCATCCAACAGCTGATATTAATTTGGTAGTAGGGCTGTTCGGTCGGATGCCATGTGACATAGCAAGGCAAAGGAAACGCTTCCGTACAAGTTCGCAACACATTGAGACATTTTCTTGAAGGGTGTATGATAAAGCATAATGTCCCACCGACACGCAAAACTTGGACGCACAGACAAGAACCAATGATAATGGAAGCTCAAATTTTAACCAAGGAAGATATTTATTTTAAATACACACAACAAATAAACATTAATTAATTTTGTTTATGTTTGTGTTTGTGTATCTAGGGCGACCATAACGCACACCTGAGTCAATTTTAGTGGACTACTTATGTGAACAATTTTAGCGGAGATTTTGGTTCATTATTCAATAATAAACCATTGTAATGTTTAAAAAAAAAAAATTCATGGTTTACGTTTCAAAGGGTGTAGAATCCAAATCTGCAATAAAAATGTTTCCGTCCGTTCGCCGTACGCGCGATTTATCCCACACGGCTGGAGCAAAAATCCGAAATTTTCAGGAAAAATCCGTGTTGGTCCGACAACGCCCCAATTCTTTAGCCAGCACTCTCGCTTAATTTAAAGTGCCCTTCAAGGGTTATCAAAGTTTTGTAAAATCCCTAAAAACCTCAAAAAAAGTCAAGGCGGCCTAAATTTGGACTTTTTTTGAAGAACTTTCCATAAGGAATCGAATGAAAGCTTCCCCGGGTCCGGTAGCTCAAACCATTCCCGATGTATTTATGCTGCCAACAGTTGCGTTATTTTGGTTTATTATTGTTTTCGTTTTGATTGCAGTAACCTAGTGATGTAGTGAACGTGGATACTGGAGTGAACTCTTTCACTGGAGTGAAGGGTTTATAGCCGATACACGGGTTGAAGCATTTTGATAACCATTAAGAAAAA
>JAVIWC010009332.1:0-12963 GCA_031894815.1 Creontiades dilutus | reverse complement strand
ATAGAGCTCTAGTTCCTTTTGAAACTGTGTATTTCAAGTGCTTGTTCCATGTTAGTTTGGAGTCGAGCACAACCCCTAGATACTTTACTTCGGTTGAGAGAGGAATCTTCTGTCCTCGAAGTTGTAGGGGTGTAAGGGTGAGTTTCCTTTTATTGGCAAAGGGAACCACAATGGTTTTCTCGGGTTCAGATGAAGCCCTTCTGCAGAGCACCGTTTTTGGACGATGTTGAGGGCGTTCTGCATTCTGTCTGACACGGTATGGTCAAACTTTCCTCTTACAATGATGTTAAGATCATCTGCATAGGCTGTTACTTCGTAGCCTTCATGCATCAAGAGCTCAAGTAGCTCATCAGCCACTAATAACCAGAGTAGAGGGGAAAGTACTCCTCCTTGTGGGCATCCCCTGTTAGTGAGAACAGTGATGCATTCATGGCCTTGAGTTGCTGTAATGACCCGGCTTGCCAACATAGCCTTGATCCATCTAATAGTGGGGTCTGTGATCCCCTTGTTCTTGGCAGCTTTTTCGATGGAGATATAGTTGGTGTTGTCAGCACCCCAATGTCCAGAAAGCAACCCAGGGCTATCTCCTTGGATTTTAAGGCCCTTTCTATCAATAAAACAGTTTCAGAGAGAGCTGTCTCAGTTGATTTACCCTTTTGATAGGCGTGTTGCACCTTTGCAAGAGGACAGTGGGATAGATGATCTTCCTTGATCATTTGGCCAATGATTTTCTCCATGGCCTTTAGCAGGAAAGAAGTGAGGCTGATGGGTCTCTGCAACTTTGGCTGGGGTGAGGAGCTTTTTCGCGCCTTAGGTATGAACACCACCCTCACCTTCCTCCACATCGTAGGGATGTAAGCTAGCGTGTAGCTAGATATATAATTCTTAATTATTAAGGGCATCAGTAAGTCCTGACCCTGTTGGAGTAGAGCAGGGAAGATACTGTAAGCCCCCAGCCACCCCCAAGCGTTCAGCGAGCAACTAAACAAAAAAACATCTAACTCTCAGAAATTCAGCAAATCTCTTGCTTTTCATGTCCAACACGAGCACGATGAAAAACATTAATTCTTTCATCGAAATTTATCAACACTCGTCCACATCTTTGACTACTCAGCCTATCAGCATGAAAGCAACTTCATGAGTGTTCAGAGATAAAAATCAATGAGAGAATCTAGAACTATGCATGATCCATCAAATTTTGGAATTCAAAAATCCATATTCTTAAAACTGATGGTAATCCTAATATTATATTAAACTTCTCATGCTTCTCCAAATAACATTTCTACTTCAGAGGAGAAAACAATAGGTCATGGACATCAGTTCTTGTAGGTGTACTTTGAAAATTAAAATGATGAAATAATGAAAAAAAAAAAAAACTACTGTATTTCTCTTTCTACTGGTATTGCGTTGCATTTGTCGCTTGAGGAAAAAAAAGTGCAGTGAAAAATTTCTTGATTTCAGCCAAAAGACATAGCCGTGACAAAAATGATCATTACATGATTTGATGTTACAGGAACCAGTCCGCGTTTCCACCGTTTCAAACTTATAAGAATTGATGGCTTTACCAGTGAAACTGCAGACTGCTTCGAGTCTTCCCTCGATTTGAACGATTGAACGCTGTGCAGGCCTTTACCATTCCTATGAATGGGTTTTGTTTATACGAGCACTTGGAAATCGAGTAAGAAAATTTGAAACTAAATCTAGATGATTCTAAAGACTAGAATCGAAAAGTGCGCTGTTAAACGCCACATTTTTAATTGAAGTGAAGGGCGCACTGCCCCTGTTGACGGCCAGGGGTGGGGGGAAGCGAAACGTCAACGGCTCGTGTCCCTTACCTTTCTGGTAGGGATGTCAATATCGGCAAAGAATATCGATATTTTCAAAAAGTATCGTTTTAGTAATTCCATATATCGGAATAGAAAATATCGTCCAAAAATATCGATATATCGACTGGAGAATATTTCTGGGTTGGGTAGCGAGCAATCCAGTGTAAATGCTACATCGATGTCCCAAACCAGATCCATCTATAGATGATACGTGCCAAAAACCTAGGTTTTCGAGGTTTTTGCTCACACAAGCAGATGGATTGTAATTTCCTACCCTAACTGTCAGATATAAACAAAATTTTTTTGTTAATCATATGATGGCATATGTTCAATTCATAGAATGGTAGCCAACTTGGAGAACCAATTTGAAAATTAGAAGTTTTCCTCGTCGCTGTTGAGTGAATTGAATGGGAAATTTGTAGGTGAGATGTGATCTACTGTTGATGTGACGGCAACGTGCAACAACTGTAACGCAATACGCAGTATTTTAAATCAGGACGAAGGTTCTGTTTAATCCCTTTCAAACCTAAAGGGGTTTTTCGGTGCTGAACACGAATCTGAAGTCCGTTTTTCGATAAAACGCTTCCTTCATGGTTATTTTCGCGTTTTTTCATCAAAATTGCTCAAAAATAAACTCTGTTTAATCGCTTTCAAACCTACTCTCTAAGGGGTTTTCGGGGTGCTGAACACGAATCTGAAGTCCGTTTTTCGATAAAACGCTTCCTTCATGGTTATTTTCGCGTTTTTTCATCAAAATTGCTCAAAAATAAACTCTGTTTAATCGCTTTCAAACCTACTCTCTAAGGGGTTTTTCGGGGTGCTGAACACGAATCTGAAGTCCGTTTTTTCGATAAAACGCTTCCTTCATGGTTATTTTCGCGTTTTTTCATCAAAATTGCTCAAAAATTAACTCTGTTTAATCGCTTTCAAACCTACTCTCTAAGGGGTTTTTCGGGGTGCTGAACACGAATCTGAAGTCCGTTTTTCGATAAAACGCTTCCTTCATGGTTATTTTCGCGTTTTTTCATCAAAATTGCTCAAAAATAAACTCTGTTTAATCGCTTTCAAACCTACTCTCTAAGGGGTTTTCGGGGTGCTGAACACGAATCTGAAGTCCGTTTTTTCGATAAAACGCTTCCTTCATGGTTATTTTCGCGTTTTTTCATCAAAATTGCTCAAAAATTAACTCTGTTTAATCGCTTTCAAACCTACTCTCTAAGGGGTTTTTCGGGGTGCTGAACACGAATCTGAAGTCCGTTTTTCGATAAAACGCTTCCTTCATGGTTATTTTCGCGTTTTTTCATCAAAATTGCTCAAAAATTAACTCTGTTTAATCGCTTTCAAACCTACTCTCTAAGGGGTTTTCGGGGTGCTGAACACGAATCTGAAGTCCGTTTTTTCGATAAAACGCTTCCTTCATGGTTATTTTCGCGTTTTTTCATCAAAATTGCTCAAAAATAACTCTGTTTAATCGCTTTCAAACCTACTCTCTAAGGGGTTTTTCGGGGTGCTGAACACGAATCTGAAGTCCGTTTTTCGATAAAACGCTTCCTTCATGGTTATTTTCGCGTTTTTCATCAAAATTGCTCAAAAATTAACTCTGTTTAATCGCTTTCAAACCTACTCTCTAAGGGGTTTTCGGGGTGCTGAACACGAATCTGAAGTCCGTTTTTCGATAAAACGCTTCCTTCATGGTTATTTTCGCGTTTTTTCATCAAAATTGCTCAAAAATAAACTCTGTTTAATCGCTTTCAAACCTACTCTCTAAGGGGTTTTTCGGGGTGCTGAACACGAATCTGAAGTCCGTTTTTCGATAAAACGCTTCCTTCATGGTTATTTTCGCGTTTTTTCATCAAAATTGCTCAAAAATAAACTCTGTTTAATCGCTTTCAAACCTACTCTCTAAGGGGTTTTCGGGGTGCTGAACACGAATCTGAAGTCCGTTTTTCGATAAAACGCTTCCTTCATGGTTATTTTCGCGTTTTTCATCAAAATTGCTCAAAAATTAACTCTGTTTAATCGCTTTCAAACCTACTCTCTAAGGGGTTTTTCGGGGTGCTGAACACGAATCTGAAGTCCGTTTTTCGATAAAACGCTTCCTTCATGGTTATTTTCGCGTTTTTTCATCAAAATTGCTCAAAAATTAACTCTGTTTAATCGCTTTCAAACCTACTCTCTAAGGGGTTTTTCGGGGTGCTGAACACGAATCTGAAGTCCGTTTTTCGATAAAACGCTTCCTTCATGGTTATTTTCGCGTTTTTTCATCAAAATTGCTCAAAAATAAACTCTGTTTAATCGCTTTCAAACCTACTCTCTAAGGGGTTTTCGGGGTGCTGAACACGAATCTGAAGTCCGTTTTTCGATAAAACGCTTCCTTCATGGTTATTTTCGCGTTTTTCATCAAAATTGCTCAAAAATTAACTCTGTTTAATCGCTTTCAAACCTACTCTCTAAGGGGTTTTCGGGGTGCTGAACACGAATCTGAAGTCCGTTTTTCGATAAAACGCTTCCTTCATGGTTATTTTCGCGATTTTTCATCAAAATTGCTCAAAAATAAACTCTGTTTAATCGCTTTCAAACCTACTCTCTAAGGGGTTTTCGGGGTGCTGAACACGAATCTGAAGTCCGTTTTTCGATAAAACGCTTCCTTCATGGTTATTTTCGCGTTTTTTCATCAAAATTGCTCAAAAATAAACTCTGTTTAATCGCTTTCAAACCTACTCTCTAAGGGGTTTTTCGGGGTGCTGAACACGAATCTGAAGTCCGTTTTTCGATAAAACGCTTCCTTCATGGTTATTTTCGCGTTTTTTCATCAAAATTGCTCAAAAATTAACTCTGTTTAATCGCTTTCAAACCTACTCTCTAAGGGGTTTTTCGGGGTGCTGAACACGAATCTGAAGTCCGTTTTTCGATAAAACGCTTCCTTCATGGTTATTTTCGCGTTTTTTCATCAAAATTGCTCAAAAATTAACTCTGTTTAATCGCTTTCAAACCTACTCTCTAAGGGGTTTTTCGGGGTGCTGAACACGAATCTGAAGTCCGTTTTTCGATAAAACGCTTCCTTCATGGTTATTTTCGCGTTTTTTCATCAAAATTGCTCAAAAATAAACTCTGTTTAATCGCTTTCAAACCTACTCTCTAAGGGGTTTTCGGGGTGCTGAACACGAATCTGAAGTCCGTTTTTCGATAAAACGCTTCCTTCATGGTTATTTTCGCGTTTTTTCATCAAAATTGCTCAAAAATAAACTCTGTTTAATCGCTTTCAAACCTACTCTCTAAGGGGTTTTTCGGGGTGCTGAACACGAATCTGAAGTCCGTTTTTTCGATAAAACGCTTCCTTCATGGTTATTTTCGCGATTTTTCATCAAAATTGCTCAAAAATAAACTCTGTTTAATCCCTTTCAAACCTACTCTCTAAGGGGTTTTTCGGGGTGCTGAACACGAATCTGAAGTCCGTTTTTCGATAAAACGCTTCCTTCATGGTTATTTTCGCGATTTTTCATCAAAATTGCTCAAAAATAAACTCTGTTTAATCCTTTCAAACCTACTCTCTAAGGGGTTTTTCGGGGTGCTGAACACGAATCTGAAGTCCGTTTTTCGATAAAACGCTTCCTTCATGGTTATTTTCGCGATTTTTCATCAAAATTGCTCAAAAATAAACTCTGTTTAATCCTTTCAAACCTACTCTCTAAGGGGTTTTTCGGGGTGCTGAACACGAATCTGAAGTCCGTTTTTCGATAAAACGCTTCCTTCATGGTTATTTTCGCGATTTTTCATCAAAATTGCTCAAAAATAAACTCTGTTTAATCCTTTCAAACCTACTCTCTAAGGGGTTTTTCGGGGTGCTGAACACGAATCTGAAGTCCGTTTTTCGATAAAACGCTTCCTTCATGGTTATTTTCGCGATTTTTCATCAAAATTGCTCAAAAATAAACTCTGTTTAATCCCTTTCAAACCTACTCTCTAAGGGGTTTTTCGGGGTGCTGAACACGAATCTGAAGTCCGTTTTTCGATAAAACGCTTCCTTCATGGTTATTTTCGCGATTTTTCATCAAAATTGCTCAAAAATAAACTCTGTTTAATCCCTTTCAAACCTACTCTCTAAGGGGTTTTTCGGGGTGCTGAACACGAATCTGAAGTCCGTTTTTCGATAAAACGCTTCCTTCATGGTTATTTTCGCGATTTTTCATCAAAATTGCTCAAAAATAAACTCTGTTTAATCCTTTTCAAACCTACTCTCTAAGGGGTTTTTCGGGGTGCTGAACACGAATCTGAAGTCCGTTTTTCGATAAAACGCTTCCTTCATGGTTATTTTCGCGATTTTTCATCAAAATTGCTCAAAAATAAACTCTGTTTAATCCCTTTCAAACCTACTCTCTAAGGGGTTTTTCGGGGTGCTGAACACGAATCTGAAGTCCGTTTTTCGATAAAACGCTTCCTTCATGGTTATTTTCGCGATTTTTCATCAAAATTGCTCAAAAATAAACTCTGTTTAATCCCTTTCAAACCTACTCTCTAAGGGGTTTTTCGGGGTGCTGAACACGAATCTGAAGTCCGTTTTTCGATAAAACGCTTCCTTCATGGTTATTTTCGCGATTTTTCATCAAAATTGCTCAAAAATAAACTCTGTTTAATCCTTTCAAACCTACTCTCTAAGGGGTTTTTCGGGGTGCTGAACACGAATCTGAAGTCCGTTTTTCGATAAAACGCTTCCTTCATGGTTATTTTCGCGATTTTTCATCAAAATTGCTCAAAAATAAACTCTGTTTAATCCCTTTCAAACCTACTCTCTAAGGGGTTTTTCGGGGTGCTGAACACGAATCTGAAGTCCGTTTTTCGATAAAACGCTTCCTTCATGGTTATTTTCGCGATTTTTCATCAAAATTGCTCAAAATAAACTCTGTTTAATCCTTTTCAAACCTACTCTCTAAGGGGTTTTCGGGGTGCTGAACACGAATCTGAAGTCCGTTTTTCGATAAAACGCTTCCTTCATGGTTATTTTCGCGATTTTTCATCAAAATGCTCAAAAATAAACTCTGTTTAATCCTTTCAAACCTACTCTCTAAGGGGTTTTTCGGGGTGCTGAACACGAATCTGAAGTCCGTTTTTCGATAAAACGCTTCCTTCATGGTTATTTTCGCGATTTTTCATCAAAATTGCTCAAAAATAAACTCTGTTTAATCCTTTCAAACCTACTCTCTAAGGGGTTTTTCGGGGTGCTGAACACGAATCTGAAGTCCGTTTTTCGATAAAACGCTTCCTTCATGGTTATTTTCGCGATTTTTCATCAAAATTGCTCAAAAATAAACTCTGTTTAATCCTTTTCAAACCTACTCTCTAAGGGGTTTCGGGGTGCTGAACACGAATCTGAAGTCCTTTTTTCGATAATAGGCTTCCTTCTTGGTTATTTTCGCGTTTTTTCATCAAAATTGCTCAAAATTAAACTCTGTTTAATCCCTTTCAAACCTACTCTCTAAGGGGTTTTTCGGGGTGCTGAACACGAATCTGAAGTCCGTTTTTCGATAAAACGCTTCCTTCATGGTTATTTTCGCGATTTTTCATCAAAATTGCTCAAAAATTAACTCTGTTTAATCCCTTTCAAACCTACTCTCTAAGGGGTTTTTCGGGGTGCTGAACACGAATCTGAAGTCCGTTTTTCGATAAAACGCTTCCTTCATGGTTATTTTCGCGATTTTTCATCAAAATTGCTCAAAAATTAACTCTGTTTAATCCCTTTCAAACCTACTCTCTAAGGGGTTTTTCGGGGTGCTGAACACGAATCTGAAGTCCGTTTTTCGATAAAACGCTTCCTTCATGGTTATTTTCGCGATTTTTCATCAAAATTGCTCAAAAATTAACTCTGTTTAATCCCTTTCAAACCTACTCTCTAAGGGGTTTTTCGGGGTGCTGAACACGAATCTGAAGTCCGTTTTTCGATAAAACGCTTCCTTCATGGTTATTTTCGCGATTTTTCATCAAAATTGCTCAAAAATTAACTCTGTTTAATCCTTTCAAACCTACTCTCTAAGGGGTTTTTCGGGGTGCTGAACACGAATCTGAAGTCCGTTTTTCGATAAAACGCTTCCTTCATGGTTATTTTCGCGATTTTTCATCAAAATTGCTCAAAAATTAACTCTGTTTAATCCCTTTCAAACCTACTCTCTAAGGGGTTTTTCGGGGTGCTGAACACGAATCTGAAGTCCGTTTTTCGATAAAACGCTTCCTTCATGGTTATTTTCGCGATTTTTCATCAAAAATGCTCAAAAATTAACTCTGTTTAATCCCTTTCAAACCTACTCTCTAAGGGGTTTTTCGGGGTGCTGAACACGAATCTGAAGTCCGTTTTTCGATAAAACGCTTCCTTCATGGTTATTTTCGCGATTTTTCATCAAAATTGCTCAAAAATTAACTCTGTTTAATCCTTTCAAACCTACTCTCTAAGGGGTTTTTCGGGGTGCTGAACACGAATCTGAAGTCCGTTTTTCGATAAAACGCTTCCTTCATGGTTATTTTCGCGATTTTTCATCAAAATTGCTCAAAAATTAACTCTGTTTAATCCCTTTCAAACCTACTCTCTAAGGGGTTTTTCGGGGTGCTGAACACGAATCTGAAGTCCGTTTTTCGATAAAACGCTTCCTTCATGGTTATTTTCGCGATTTTTCATCAAAATTGCTCAAAAATTAACTCTGTTTAATCCCTTTCAAACCTACTCTCTAAGGGGTTTTTCGGGGTGCTGAACACGAATCTGAAGTCCGTTTTTCGATAAAACGCTTCCTTCATGGTTATTTTCGCGATTTTTCATCAAAATTGCTCAAAAATTAACTCTGTTTAATCCCTTTCAAACCTACTCTCTAAGGGGTTTTTCGGGGTGCTGAACACGAATCTGAAGTCCGTTTTTCGATAAAACGCTTCCTTCATGGTTATTTTCGCGATTTTTCATCAAAATTGCTCAAAAATAAACTCTGTTTAATCCCTTTCAAACCTACTCTCTAAGGGGTTTTTCGGGGTGCTGAACACGAATCTGAAGTCCGTTTTTCGATAAAACGCTTCCTTCATGGTTATTTTCGCGATTTTTCATCAAAATTGCTCAAAAATTAACTCTGTTTAATCCCTTTCAAACCTACTCTCTAAGGGGTTTTTCGGGGTGCTGAACACGAATCTGAAGTCCGTTTTTCGATAAAACGCTTCCTTCATGGTTATTTTCGCGATTTTTCATCAAAATTGCTCAAAAATTAAACTCTGTTTAATCCCTTTCAAACCTACTCTCTAAGGGGTTTTTCGGGGTGCTGAACACGAATCTGAAGTCCGTTTTTCGATAAAACGCTTCCTTCATGGTTATTTTCGCGATTTTTCATCAAAATTGCTCAAAAATTAACTCTGTTTAATCCCTTTTCAAACCTACTCTCTAAGGGGTTTTTCGGGGTGCTGAACACGAATCTGAAGTCCGTTTTTCGATAAAACGCTTCCTTCATGGTTATTTTCGCGATTTTTCATCAAAATTGCTCAAAAATAAACTCTGTTTAATCCCTTTCAAACCTACTCTCTAAGGGGTTTTTCGGGGTGCTGAACACGAATCTGAAGTCCGTTTTTCGATAAAACGCTTCCTTCATGGTTATTTTCGCGATTTTTCATCAAAATTGCTCAAAAATTAAACTCTGTTTAATCCCTTTCAAACCTACTCTCTAAGGGGTTTTTCGGGGTGCTGAACACGAATCTGAAGTCCGTTTTTCGATAAAACGCTTCCTTCATGGTTATTTTCGCGATTTTTCATCAAAATTGCTCAAAAATTAACTCTGTTTAATCCCTTTCAAACCTACTCTCTAAGGGGTTTTTCGGGGTGCTGAACACGAATCTGAAGTCCGTTTTTCGATAAAACGCTTCCTTCATGGTTATTTTCGCGATTTTTCATCAAAATTGCTCAAAAATTAACTCTGTTTAATCCCTTTCAAACCTACTCTCTAAGGGGTTTTTCGGGGTGCTGAACACGAATCTGAAGTCCGTTTTTCGATAAAACGCTTCCTTCATGGTTATTTTCGCGATTTTTCATCAAAATTGCTCAAAAATTAACTCTGTTTAATCCCTTTCAAACCTACTCTCTAAGGGGTTTTTCGGGGTGCTGAACACGAATCTGAAGTCCGTTTTTCGATAAAACGCTTCCTTCATGGTTATTTTCGCGATTTTTCATCAAAATTGCTCAAAAATTAACTCTGTTTAATCCCTTTCAAACCTACTCTCTAAGGGGTTTTTCGGGGTGCTGAACACGAATCTGAAGTCCGTTTTTCGATAAAACGCTTCCTTCATGGTTATTTTCGCGATTTTTCATCAAAATTGCTCAAAAATTAACTCTGTTTAATCCCTTTCAAACCTACTCTCTAAGGGGTTTTTCGGGGTGCTGAACACGAATCTGAAGTCCGTTTTTCGATAAAACGCTTCCTTCATGGTTATTTTCGCGATTTTTCATCAAAATTGCTCAAAAATTAACTCTGTTTAATCCCTTTCAAACCTACTCTCTAAGGGGTTTTTCGGGGTGCTGAACACGAATCTGAAGTCCGTTTTTCGATAAAACGCTTCCTTCATGGTTATTTTCGCGATTTTTCATCAAAATTGCTCAAAAATTAACTCTGTTTAATCCCTTTCAAACCTACTCTCTAAGGGGTTTTTCGGGGTGCTGAACACGAATCTGAAGTCCGTTTTTCGATAAAACGCTTCCTTCATGGTTATTTTCGCGATTTTTCATCAAAATTGCTCAAAAATATCTCTGTTTAATCCCTTTCAAACCTACTCTCTAAGGGGTTTTTCGGGGTGCTGAACACGAATCTGAAGTCCGTTTTTCGATAAAACGCTTCCTTCATGGTTATTTTCGCGATTTTTCATCAAAATTGCTCAAAAATTAACTCTGTTTAATCCCTTTCAAACCTACTCTCTAAGGGGTTTTTCGGGGTGCTGAACACGAATCTGAAGTCCGTTTTTCGATAAAACGCTTCCTTCATGGTTATTTTCGCGATTTTTCATCAAAATTGCTCAAAAATTATCTCTGTTTAATCCCTTTCAAACCTACTCTCTAAGGGGTTTTTCGGGGTGCTGAACACGAATCTGAAGTCCGTTTTTCGATAAAACGCTTCCTTCATGGTTATTTTCGCGATTTTTCATCAAAATTGCTCAAAAATTAACTCTGTTTAATCCCTTTCAAACCTACTCTCTAAGGGGTTTTTCGGGGTGCTGAACACGAATCTGAAGTCCGTTTTTCGATAAAACGCTTCCTTCATGGTTATTTTCGCGATTTTTCATCAAAAATGCTCAAAAATTATCTCTGTTTAATCCCTTTCAAACCTACTCTCTAAGGGGTTTTTCGGGGTGCTGAACACGAATCTGAAGTCCGTTTTTCGATAAAACGCTTCCTTCATGGTTATTTTCGCGATTTTTCATCAAAAATGCTCAAAAATTATCTCTGTTTAATCCTTTCAAACCTACTCTCTAAGGGGTTTTTCGGGGTGCTGAACACGAATCTGAAGTCCGTTTTTCGATAAAACGCTTCCTTCATGGTTATTTTCGCGATTTTTCATCAAAATTGCTCAAAAATTATCTCTGTTTAATCCCTTTCAAACCTACTCTCTAAGGGGTTTTTCGGGGTGCTGAACACGAATCTGAAGTCCGTTTTTCGATAAAACGCTTCCTTCATGGTTATTTTCGCGATTTTTCATCAAAATTGCTCAAAAATTATCTCTGTTTAATCCCTTTCAAACCTACTCTCTAAGGGGTTTTTCGGGGTGCTGAACACGAATCTGAAGTCCGTTTTTCGATAAAACGCTTCCTTCATGGTTATTTTCGCGATTTTTCATCAAAATTGCTCAAAAATTATCTCTGTTTAATCCCTTTCAAACCTACTCTCTAAGGGGTTTTTCGGGGTGCTGAACACGAATCTGAAGTCCGTTTTTCGATAAAACGCTTCCTTCATGGTTATTTTCGCGATTTTTCATCAAAAATGCTCAAAAATAAACTCTGTTTAATCCCTTTCAAACCTACTCTCTAAGGGGTTTTTCGGGGTGCTGAACACGAATCTGAAGTCCGTTTTTCGATAAAACGCTTCCTTCATGGTTATTTTCGCGATTTTTCATCAAAATTGCTCAAAAATATCTCTGTTTAATCCCTTTCAAACCTACTCTCTAAGGGGTTTTTCGGGGTGCTGAACACGAATCTGAAGTCCGTTTTTCGATAAAACGCTTCCTTCATGGTTATTTTCGCGATTTTTCATCAAAATTGCTCAAAAATAAACTCTGTTTAATCCCTTTCAAACCTACTCTCTAAGGGGTTTTTCGGGGTGCTGAACACGAATCTGAAGTCCGTTTTTCGATAAAACGCTTCCTTCATGGTTATTTTCGCGATTTTTCATCAAAATTGCTCAAAAATAAACTCTGTTTAATCCCTTTCAAACCTACTCTCTAAGGGGTTTTTCGGGGTGCTGAACACGAATCTGAAGTCCGTTTTTCGATAAAACGCTTCCTTCATGGTTATTTTCGCGATTTTTCATCAAAATTGCTCAAAAATAAACTCTGTTTAATCCCTTTCAAACCTACTCTCTAAGGGGTTTTTCGGGGTGCTGAACACGAATCTGAAGTCCGTTTTTCGATAAAACGCTTCCTTCATGGTTATTTTCGCGATTTTTCATCAAAATTGCTCAAAAATAAACTCTGTTTAATCCTTTCAAACCTACTCTCTAAGGGGTTTTTCGGGGTGCTGAACACGAATCTGAAGTCCGTTTTTCGATAAAACGCTTCCTTCATGGTTATTTTCGCGATTTTTCATCAAAATTGCTCAAAAATAAACTCTGTTTAATCCCTTTCAAACCTACTCTCTAAGGGGTTTTTCGGGGTGCTGAACACGAATCTGAAGTCCGTTTTTCGATAAAACGCTTCCTTCATGGTTATTTTCGCGATTTTTCATCAAAATTGCTCAAAAATAAACTCTGTTTAATCCCTTTCAAACCTACTCTCTAAGGGGTTTTTCGGGGTGCTGAACACGAATCTGAAGTCCGTTTCCGATAAAACGCTTCCTTCAAGGTTATTTTCGCGATTTTTCATAAAAAATGCTCAAAAATAAACTCTGTTTAATCCCTTTCAAACCTACCTCTAAGGGGTTT
>JAVIWC010009331.1:0-13385 GCA_031894815.1 Creontiades dilutus | reverse complement strand
CAAATCCAAATTTAAACGATGTAGCCAAAGGTAGACTGATGTAGAGGAGGCACACAAATATCATCAACTGATCAATCCAAATAGGTTTTTTGGATGAGAATTTTTTGGTGCGTTGAATTAAAAAATGACCGCTATTTTCCTCCACCACGTAAAGTTTTCTAACAAATTGGGGGAGAGGGGGACATTATAAACGAAAACGTGGAAAAAAAACGCTGCAAATTCTTTCATTGGGGTTTATTATTCAATTACGTTCATGATTTGAATTTCTACTAAGCTTGCGTGTTTAACAGGTGATAGAGCGATTATTGAATTTCGGGAGGCCACAAATATGATCAACTGATCAATCCAAATAGGTATTTTGGTTTGAGAACCGATTGAAGTGCTCTATGCATATCTCCTGAAATTAAATTTATCGCTCTATCCCCGGGAAAAAGAAAAAGCAATAGAAATTCAAATCATGAACCATTGAATAAAAAACCCCAGTGAAAGAATTTCGTTTTTTTATGGTTATCAGAATACTTCAACCCGGTTCGGTTTAAAACCCAGGAGTTCACTCCAGTATCCAAATTACTACATCACAAAAAGGTTACGGGATAAAACAAAAAAATAATAAACCAAAATAACGCGAATGTTGGCACCATAAATCGGGCCATACATGGGGAATGGTTTGCTACACCGGGGGAGAGCTTAAAAAATTTTGAGTTTTAGTCAAAAGTCTTGATATTCCCTGAAACTTGTTATCAGGGCAGCCAACATGTGGTGAAAATATTTTGAGTGTTTGGTCAAACTTAATCGGAGTGTGCCCTTAACCCTTGAGTGCACCACCTCACTCAACTATGAATTCCTACGACTGAGTGGATCGTCACCCTTCACTCAGCCAAGTGTAAGTGCACACTCGAGCTTCTTTCATCAATCAAGTCCACCCTTACTGCAATATCGTTGATACTGACCTATCCCAAGTCTTGGAACCTCCACTGAGTGGATCGTCACCCTCGACTCAGCCAAGTGTAAGTGCATACTCAACCTTCATCCATGAATACCACCCTTAGCGCAATATCGTTGATACTGACCTATCCCAAGTCTTGATATTCCCTAAAACTTGACATTAGGGCAGCCAACATATGGTGAAAATATTTTGAGTGTTTGGTCAAACTTAATCGGAGCGTGCCCTTGACCCCCGAGTGCAGCACCTCACTCAACTATGAATTCCTACCACTGAGTGGATCGTTACCCTCCACTCAGCCAAGTGCAAGTGCACACACAACCTTCATCCGTGAATACCACCCTTAGCGCAATGTCATTGATACTGACCTATCCCAAGTCTTGGAACCTTCACCGCAGGGAGTCTTCCTCGTGGTTATTCTCAAGACTTTAGTTGGCATCCGAATGGGCCCCTTCACCCTCAACTTCTCCTTCTTCGATCCATTGATCAGATCAGCGCACACTGTCAAAATATCATAATTCGTTAATATCAACCATTTATTTCAATAATTTCGATCATTCTAGAAATTAATATATTTTCATTTCAAGTACAAAACATAGTGGAAAGCAATGCAGAGTGGTTTTTATACGATCACGTTGAAAATATTTTTAATAACGAACAAAACGCTGCAAATTCTTTCACTGGGGTTTATTATTCAATTAGCTTGCGTTCATGATTTGAATTTCTACTAAGCTTTGGAGTGTGCGTGTTTCACAGGTGATGGAGCGAATTTTGAATTTCAGGAGATATGCATAGAGCACGTAAATCTGTTCTCGACCAAAATACCTATTTGGATTGATCGGTTGATCATATTTGTGTGCCTCCTGAAATTCAATAATCGCTCTATCACCTGTGAAACACGCACACTCCAAAGCTTAGTGGAAATTCAAATCATGAACGCAAGCCAATTGAATAATAAACCCCAGTGAAAGAATTAGCAGCGTTTTTTTATGGTTATCAGAATGCTTCAGCCCATGTGTTAGAAGTTCACTCCAGTATCCACATTACTACATCACTACGTCACTAGGTTACTGATATCAACACAAAAACAATAATAAACCAAAATAACGAGAATGTTGGCACCATAAATCGGGCCATACATCGGGAATGGTTTGACCTACGGACCTGGGGAGGGGCTCATTCGATTCCTCGTGGAGTGTTCTTCAAAAAGAGTACAAATTTAAGCCGCCTTGACTTTTTTTTTTGAGATTTTTAAGGATTTTACAAAACTTTGACAGCCCTTAAAGGGCACTTTAAATTAAGTGAGAGAGCTGGCTCAAGAATTGGGGCGTTGTCGGACCAATATTGATTTTTCCTGAAAATTTCAGCTTTTTTGCTTCAGCCGTTTGGGAGAAATCTTGGGAAAATTGGGAAAAACTTTTACCGCAGATTCGGATTCTACACCCTTTGAAACGTAAACCATGAAATTTTCATGGGGGGGTCAGAATTTGTTTTTTCAAGAGCGATTACAATGGTTTATTATTGAATAATAAACCAAAAGACGAAAATCGGGTGAAAAACGGCTGGAAATTGTGAAGATATAACGACCTACCACTCTATTACACCTTTAATTCCGTATTTAGACTTAAATTTGATGATGAAACACATTGAAAACGATTTTTTGGCGTGTCAAAATGAATAGGGGACGCCCTAATATTATCCAAACCCACCTTTCTCCAAACTCTTCATGTTCTTCGAAGTGAGCGTGATACGGATCCTGTGGATGTTCCTGTCTTCGGTCGTCGGTTTCTCTGGGTCTTTGAATTGACTCTGCCAAAACACAATCAATCAATCAATATGCTGTCAATCAATCAATACATATTATTGTAGAGAAAATACGTATTGCAAGGAGTTGTGAACATAATACGGTTCTGTACAAGTAAATGGGAATGTAAAAAGAGAAATTAACAACGATTCCGCATTTTGAAAATGAAGGAAAACAAAACCAGGGTAGAGAACATGACGATTTGGTTACTTTTGACGTCTCAAAACAAATACAGCGTGGCAATTAAACTTGAACTAGGGCAGTACTGGCCAAATACCTCCGCAACATGTAGGAAAGTAACCATGTAACTAACGTGGCCATGAATGGTGCATGAATATGGACAAATTATATTACTCTAACCAGTGGTAGTAACCAGAAAGTTGAACACATTAACCTAGGTGGTTAAAATACGATAATATTGCTACAGGTGACACCGCTTTCATGAAACCTCAATTTGAACTTTCTGTCAAGAACTAACAAGCTAACTTAACACCTATTCCATCGTAAAAAGATTGATTTAGGATGTTTTTTGGGAGATGGGAGGGCAGTACTGGCCAAATACCTCCGCAACATGTAGGAAAGTAACTGTGTAACTAACGTGGCCATGAATGGTGCATGAATATGGACAAATTATATTACTCTAACCAGTGGTAGTAACCAGAAAGTTGAACACATTAACCTAGGTGGTTAAAATACGCTAATATTACAACAGGTGACACCGTTTTCTTCTAATCCTCAATATTAGTGGTTAAAGTTGAGGTTAGAACCTAACACACTGGTTAAACCTGCAGATTTGGCATCATTAGTTCTGCAGACCAGCATACCAGCACTAACTGTACATCAAATATCACCACATTCAGTACGATTCGATGATATGGCACTTGTATACATAGAAATGCATACAAAACTAGTGGTATTCTACACGATTCCCACCATATTATGGGCCAAAACATGTAGCTAGTATGGGAAGGGAAGTCAAACACGACAAGGTCCCCAGATGCTAGTAATGCGAATAAGAAATTGTGCACAAATATCCATTAAATTCATCAAACACATAACCAAAACAGCATCCATTCAAATAAAACTGCAATAAAATTGAGAGGTTTTCTATAGTTTTGTCGAAACACCACGTGGGTACATCGATAGAGTGAGGTTAACTTAACCCAACAAACCACAAAAATCGCATCTACTCACCATTTTTACGGAGTTTTTTCGTTAAAAAACGTTTCCGGAATGTAAAAAACTGACGTTAATCGAAAAATACGTCTTGCTGGTCGAGATAATCTTCCCGAAATTTGAAAAATCGCAGGAGGATCAGCGCTGTTCCAGCAAAGCTAAACTTCCCAAATGGACGATACGGAGGTAGGGTCATGGGTAAAAAATTTGAAACAAAATAACGTGGAAAATGTTTCATTGGACAAACTTCATGAAATTGTTCCTCAATATCTGCTGCAACTGTTTCAAAAAAACGAATCGGCCATAGAAATACCTGACTTCTGAGCGGGTAGCAGCTCCACTCCAGATGTTGTCCGGTCGCAACAGGTTTTGAGGAACCGTTCCATCGTTTCTTTTCATGAGACATATTGGACAAACATTCAATGGGGCTTGTACACAGTTGGGAACTGCCGGGCCTTTCTATTCTTATCACCTCTACCGAGTAGAAAATACGAAGCAGCAGCGAAACCGTTCGAAGAATGCCACAGTATGACGCTATTTGAAGCGCCATTGTTGCCGAAGCTGTTCTTTTGAAACAGCTTCTTTGAAACTGTTTCGGGAAAGAAACGAGCTGTTTCGTTTCGTTTCGCCAAAAGAACCGAAACGCCCATCCCTATACGGAGGTGCTTGTCAGGGTGGCCAACTTAATAGCGGAAAATAACGTGGAAAATGTGAACATTGAACAAACATCAGGGGTTAAATTTGTCCAATAATCATCTTCCTGAAGTACAGAGACTATAGATAAATACTATAGAGCAGAAAAACTACTGAGGTTTTCGGTTTTGAGATTCTACCGCCTGGAATTCTTCAAATTATTATGATTTGTCGGTGATTGAAAAGCTAAAATGAACATTGGACAAACATCTCGATGAGCAAATACACATAACACAGGGATATCTGCTGATATTCCGATAAGGAATTCTACCCTTCATCCTAAGTCCCATAAATCATTAATTTTGATGTAACTTAGAGAATGAAGAATCGTGTAGATGAATAATCAAAATAATGTTTACATCCATGTTTGATACAATTAGCATCCATCGTACTGGAATTTAAGAATGTTGGACAATCTTTACTTTTTTTTTGAACATTGGACAAACATCTCCATGGAAATACACATAACAGGGGATCCTGAATTCACGAGAGATTCTTGTTTATTAAACAATGGAATTCATGTAATCATGGAATTTTTATAAATCTGAATGAATCTGTAAAAAACTAGATGACTCCTGAAAATAAAATATCAGAAGCATCCGTGTTTGAGAGAATTAGCATCCATCGTACTGGAATTTAAGAATGTTGGACAATCTTAAAATATTGCTAAAATGAACATTGGACAAACATTTGATGAACAAAACACATAACAGGATATCTGCTGATATTCCGGGTTTTGTTGTTCATAATTCTGGATTAGCATTTTGTATTAATTATCAAATTATGATGTAACTTAAGCATAAACAACGAATCAATCAGCTCCAATACAACTAGAAACACCTATGAGAACTTTATTAGTTAGAATCCATTGTACCTGAATTTATGAATATTGGACAATCATTACTTCTATTCTAAAAAAAAAAAAAAAAAGAAGAAAAACGTCAAGTGAATCATCCTAGAAATTTAGTTAATCACCGTTACAGAACAAAAAAACCTCTTCGCTAACAAGGACATTGGACAAACTTCAGGGATTCAAATTTGTCCAATGTTCATAATCCTGAAATTTATCGTAGCCACCCGGTCAAAAATAACTGCTGACTTTTTCATTTTTGAAATTCTACTCCTTAAAATTATGATGAAGAAAATTAAAATGGAACCTACTTGAAATTACGATTTTGTGATTTCACCAGAAAAACTTCAATAGTATCCATGTTTGAATATCGTTATTTAGCATCCATTTTCCGTAGTTTATAAATATTGGACAAACTTCACGGCGGAGTTACGGAGATTCCTCCACGATGGAGGGATCAATTGCTTCTCTGTGATAAGAAATAACGCGGGAAAGTAGCTGATAACAGTGATAGTTAGGAGTGTCTCGCCCTCGCAAGGATTGCCAACTGGTGGCGCTACTGCGGCCAAAGAGACAAGCTTCTAGCCTTCGCACCTCGCCTTTCCCACTGCTTTTTCAAAATGTGAGC
Organism: Creontiades dilutus; assembly: GCA_031894815.1. Lineage (NCBI taxonomy): Eukaryota > Metazoa > Arthropoda > Insecta > Hemiptera > Miridae > Creontiades > Creontiades dilutus. The sequence continues at coordinate 7,291 of JAVIWC010009331.1, read as the reverse complement.
ACCGCACTTTGATTCGATGAAACACGGTTCGCACTTACTTTTAAAGAGACTTACACGTCAAAAGTTGAACTCGAAATTTATTTTCCAAAATTGGCAAGTAAAAGCCAAGTTTGTTAGTACAGTAAAGGGCATTATTCGTCAGGGCTCAATGGACACAAGCAATCGATGATACTTGGAAAAGCACGCACTTTTTGAGATTTCTTTTTCGGAGTTCTATCGTTTTCTCGCTTGATCTTCCATTTTGAATTCCCCTGTTTTTTGCCTGAAGAAACTATCGTCTGTCTAACGAACGCCGTAAGCAGATTCTTCAGGAATACCCATAATTTTATTAAAAGAGGAAATAGAATTATATTTATCTACGTTTAATACGGGCACCAGCTTTTGGCTGACAATCGGCTAGGTACCTAAAACTCTTTTCTGTTTTCATCAATGTTCATGGGATGATGTGGCTACCAAGTAACATAGGTAACTGAATAGCGTAACCCGTTTTCCACGAAAGAGCGGTGGTAGGGGGGCAAAATGGTCAAAAACCAATGATTAACCGTGAGGAGAGAAAAGTTGAAAAAGAATTGAAGGTGACGAAGAAGAAGAAAAATAGTTTACACATTTTTTGTAGTTTGTCAATTATTTATTCAGGTAAAACTATTCAAGCTGAGCTCAAAACCCATCTAAAACCAATCTGGGCTTAGCTAGTCATTTCAATCACTCCTCTCACGAAATCCTGGCCGCGTTGACATGAAAACCCGTCTAAAACCAATACCCATTTATTTTAGATACAATCGATTTCCCACTATTTTTCAAATAATGTTAGCCAAGCTGAGCTCAAAAACCAACTAAAACTAAAACTGGATTAACTCTTCGATTTAAAACATTTTTTCAGAAAAAGTTGGTCAAGCTGAGCTTAAAAATTGTCTGAAAGCCAAAAAATATATTTGGTTGCCTACATAACGCAACCGTTTGGCTGGTTTTTTAACTTACCTTTATTGTTGCCGGGAGAAACTTTCAACTCAACAACGACATTTTTAGCGTGTAGTTTAGTAAATTTATTGCGTCTAGACCAGATAGTCATAATATGAATATTATTCAGATTACAGATGCACAAATTACCGCAGGTAGAACGTCGTCAACGTTCATGGTGACGGTGACACGGTGACGAGAGGAGTTTTCACTATTATAGGAGAGGCACAGAATTTGATGACACCGGAGTCGGGAGATGACACTAGATAAGATTACAATGATAAGCATGAGCCCACCAAGTAGTTCGCTGTTTGGCCACATATTCTTCGATGAACTTCTCGTGAAAGTTTAGTTTTAATCATATTTTTGAGCCGAGGCGGATTTTCAGGCTGTTTTGTAAACTCGAGTTCTCACGATTGACTAGAAAGTGTAACATCGGTACTTTCCGTATAGTTTTCAGTTCGTGGGAGATTCTAGCGAGTTTTCGTGAGTGAGTTAAGTGGTTTTATTTCAAACTTGAACTTGTTTTATTTGAAACGGGCAATCGTTGCGCTTTTGTCGCAATGAGCGAAGAAATGGTGAAGAAATTGGCCGACAAGCTGAGTGTACACTCAGCGAAAGCGATTCAGTAAGTTTTAAAACCGTCATTCAGTAAGTGTGAACGGATTTGCATGAAAAATCGCCATTTTAGGCATGAAAGAAGCGTTTTAACGAAAAACGGATCAAAACTAAGGACTTTCAGGCATAAAAGTCCTTGTAATCGATGTGAAACATCCGTTTTTATCGCAGAAGGTCGCTCTAGTTTGTTTTATAGGCATAGATGCTGTACTGCTCCAGAAACTAGTTTAAAAACGCGGTTTTCTCAGGTATTTCCAGACGTATGCAAGTGGGGAGTCATTTTCAAGTCATTTTGGACCGCCAAATCGACTAGAATGCCTATCAGATCCGTACAAATTTACCCAAAGCAAATAATCGCAGTTTTTGAACCTAAAAGTGACCCCCACAAACCTCACAAAATGGTAAACCTAAATAGTAGAATTGACAGGGTTTTGGAAACCGTAATCATGCACCGTTACGAAGGAGCAGAAATAAAATACGGCTTCCACGCTTGCCCCAGTTCAAGTAGGTGCATAAGGTAGCGGATTTGCTTGCCTCGCGTCTCAAGACCAGAAAAACATCCTACATCAATCCTTCTAGTAAAGTACAGATCCTCCTTCCAGCTCCCCCCTTGCTTATATTCATAATGAGTTATTTTGCATAAAAGTCCTTTGAAAATTGATGTGAAACATCCGTTTTTATCGCAGAAGGTCGCTCTAGTTTGTTTTACAGGCATAGATGCTGTACTGCTCCAGAAACTAGTTAAAAAACGCGGTTTTCTTAAGTATTTCCAGCCATATGCAAGTGGGGAGTCGTTTTCAAGTCATTTTGGACAGAAAAATCGATTAGAATGCCTATCAGATTCGAACAAGTTTACCCAAAGTAAATAATCGCAGTTTTTGAACCTAAAAATGACCCCTACGAACCTCACAAAATGGTAAACCTAAATAGTAGAATTGACAAAGTTTTGGAAACCTCATGGAACCTTGGAAAATCATGCACCGTTACGAAGGAGCAGAAAAAAATGCGGTTTCCACGCTTGCCCCAGTTCAAGTAGGTGCATAAGGTAGCGGATTTGCTTGCCTCGCGTCTCAAGACGAAAAAAACATCCTACATCAATCCTTCTAGTAAAGTACAGATCAGTTGGACAAATAGAAGGTTGTTCATAATGTGATATTTCCATAAAACATCCGTTTTTATCGCAGGAGGTCGCTCTTGCTGGTTTTACAGGCATAGATGCTGTAACGCTTTAGAAACTAGTCAAAAACGCGGTTTTCTGAGGTATTTCTAGCCATATGCAAGTGGGGATTTCGTTTTCAAGTCATTTTGGACAGCCAAATCGACTAGAATGCCTATCAGATCCATACAAATTTACCCAAAGCAGATAATCGCAGTTTTTGAACCTAAAAGTGACCCCCACGAACCTCACAATGACACGATCGCCCATGTAAAAAAATGGAAAACCTATATGGTAGAATTGGCTGGGTTTTTGAAACCATAATCTGTTTTGTTTCTGCTTCTGCTATGAACAAGTTCAGGCATAAAATGCGACGTGACGGAGGAGCCTGCGGTTCCCAAGCTTGCCCCACTTCCTGTTCCATAGAAAGACCGGTGCATTTCGTTCCTGCTGCCCTTTTGGAACTATAGATAACCCACATTGACCCATTATGTTCCAGAATTATTTTTGATCGAATTTTCCCATGAAACTTTGAGAAAGTACACTTTACACTCTCAATAAGTAAAAATAAAAAAATAAAAATTCCCAGAATTATTTTGAATATTCACGGTTTCCTTCGAGTGCCATATGGCATCGCACGGTACTGGTTTTTTGTTTGGTCTGATATTCAGTTACATCTGTGAAAACGTAATAAAACTTTATTGTTATAATAGGAAATCTGAGTAGGGAACATGTGTTACTACAAAATACTCATTGAAATGGTTTTTTACTCATTGTAGTAAACTACGAAACAATCCAAACACAATCACACACTACATTTTTGGCACATTTTGCGTGTCTGAGACGTGCACACCTTCAAGGCGCGCCTCAATCTCTTGTTCGCCGGAGTTGTGGCGGCATGATGGTCGATCCTATCATATCGCACACGTTTGGGGGTGGCTTACGTCGTCAGGGATTGATGGTACATCTCAGTAGGAGAATCAGCTGGGCTGAGTGTCGTAGAGTAAAAAAAATGCGATTTCTTTTCATATCAAAATCAGCTTCAATGAAAAAAGGAACTGGTTTGCCTTTCACGAGCCACGCACAAATCCATGCATCGCTGTCTGAATCGATGGAGTTGGAAAATATCATATCAGGAACGTTGCTACCTGTTGGATTGGATTAATGACTAGTGGATGGATCTGAGAGAACCACAGGCAAAACATCATCCATGGCTATAGGGATATGGAGATTTCCACTGAATACAGCTTCATCAGGTGCGAGAAGCCGCTCCCACGGAGATGAAGAATGTCCCCTTATTCTTCTTCGTCTCGAGATTCTTCATTGGCGGTTACAGAAGGATCAGGAGGCGCCATGTAGACCATGATGGGGGCTTGATCGCCAATTTCCTCACCCGTGAGAAGTTCCACAGCTTTCTGAATGGAGGGACTGAGCCTGGAAACCCCTTGATTTCTCCTATGAGCCCCAGTGATGCCATATGGCACAAGTTTGCAAATCGGTTGTGTGTTCGCATAGGATATGAATGAAATATCGATGAAACTTTATATATCAATGCTTGCACATGACAGCTACTCGGTAAAATAGGAATTATGAAATCAGTGAACGGAATTAGGTGCATAGGCCAATAAAGCTTGAAGGCAGGTGACATCAATATATGGCTCGTGTGACGGCTGGAATTGAATTGAAAGCGCATGGAACGATTAACATCCTTAGAACATGGTAAAACAAGAACGATCACGATTGGACACGAGAAACGAAAGCCTGAAATTCATCAACGAACCTGGACATGGCATCACCGGGACATGATGGTTTAACCTTCCTCTAGCTTCTATAACCTTACTACTTCCAGCTCCCCCCTTAAACTGTGTCGCTTTAGGTTTCAAGGTGCTTGTACTCATAATGTGCTATTTCCTTAAAAGTCCCTACAATTGATGTAAAACATCCGTTTTTATCTCAGAAGGTCGCTCTAGCTGGTTTTACAGGCATAGCTGTTGTACTGCTCCAGAAACTAGTTAAAAAACTCGGTTTTCTGAAGTATTTCCAGCCATATGCAAGTGGGAAGTTGTTTTCAAGTAATTTTGGACCGCCAAATCGACTAGAATGCCTATCAGATCCGTACAAATTTAAACAAAGCAAATAATTGCGGTTTTTGAACCTAAAAGTGACCCCCACAAACCTCACAATGACACGATCAATCACCCATCTTTTAAAAACGCTGCAAATTCTTTCACTGGGGTTTATTATTAAATTATCTTGCGTTCATGATTTGAATTTCTACTAAGCTTTGGAGTGTGCGTGTTTCACAGGTGATAGAGCGATTATTGAATGTCCTGAGGCACACGAATATGATCAACTGATCAATCCAAATAGGTGTTTTGGTTGAGAAGAGATTTACATGCTCTGTGCATATCTCCTGAAATTCAATAATCGCTCTATCACCTGTGAAACCCGCACACTCCAAAGCATAGTAGAAATTCAAATCATGAATGCAAGCCAATTGAAATTGAATAGTAAACCCCAGTGAAAGAATTTGCAGCGTTTTCCTGAAATTTTCTGATTTTTCCTGAACATTATCAGAATGCTTCAACCCGTGTATCGGCTACAAAGCCTTTTAGGAGTTCACTCCAGTATCCACATTCTTTACATCACTAGGTTACTCAAATCAACACAAAAACAATAATAAACCAAAATAACGCGAATGTTGGCAATATAAATTGAGCCATAGATCGGGAATGGTTTGACCTACGGACCTGGGGAGGGGCTCATTCGATTCCTCGTAGAGTGTTCTTCAAAAAGAGTCCAAATTTAGGCCGCCTTGACTTTTTTTGAGGTTTTTTAGGGATTTTACAAAACTTTGACAGCCCTTAAAGGGCACTTTAAATCAAGTGAGAGTGCTGGCTCAAGAATTGGGGCGTCGTCGGACCAAGATGGATTTTTCCTGAAAATTTCAGATTTTTTGCTCCAGCCGTTTCGGAAATATCGTACGTAAGGCGTACGGCGGACGGACGGAAAAATGTTTATTGCAGATTCGGATTCTACACCCTTTAAAACCATGAAACGTAAACCATGAAATTTTCAGGGGGGTTAGAATTTTTTTCCAGAGCGATTACAATGGTTTATTATTGAATAATAAACCAACAACAGCCTGAATCAATTAACTGAACATTCTTCTGAACAAAACTCCATTCAGATTTTCCATTTTCAACCACCCATCCTTCAAAAAATGATAAACCCGTATAGAAGCATCGGTAGATTTTTGGTTTTTAAATTAAAATCTTTTAATTTGCCGCATTGAGGATCAAACCAAACAAATCTTGAGGGGGTGTTACAAACTTATTTTTCTTAATCAAAGGTTTTTAACTATTGTCCTATCTCTCGCCGGAACTTATAATTTACATTAAAAAGTTCAGGACACGGTTAAATAAAAAGTATGAAATGTAATTAGGAAAGTTGGCATGTACAGCACAGAACGACGGATGACAAGAGAATGGAATTTCCATTCCATTATGGAAAATTTATAGAATCTCGGTTAAAATAAAATTATCATGTGTTCGTGACAAAAGCATAATTATCAAAAACAATGTTCCTCTTGAAGCTAAAAACAAAATCATCTCTCCACAGTTCATTATCGAAACCAATAAACTGAAATCAGTGTAATTATGTGTAATTAAATTATAATTTTATGTTTCATTTTTTTCTTTTCGAAGGAAGGCGTCCGAATACTACCGCCTGTGCACCGCCAAATCGACCGTCGGGTTGTCGAGGGTCTCAGACTGCGCCAAAATTTGCGTCGTCCTCCACATAGCTAGCGAGGAATTGTCATCGCCTGTGGACAAGGTAACGTTCACTCTCAAGTTCGGTGTTTATAAATGAAATGCGGTATTTTGGCGACAAAAAAAACTGAGCAGTTAATCGAAAAATATAATTTTAATCACATTTTCGAGTATATGGGGCTGGAATATTCCTTACACAGAAATTTTTGTTGGTCTTCATTGTTTCTGCTTAAAATTCCCTTTAAAAAACTTGAAAATATGTCATCGATTTTATAGGATCAGGCGATCAAGTTGTCCTGCCTCACAAAGCCAGCCTACCTCAAGTTGGTTAACACGTTCAAATCTCTTCTGAATGGAGGAAACCAGGTGACAGTAACTTCTCTGTGCTCGGACTTGGGGATCACGGAATTGAGTCAAACGGCGTCAGACCTTCTCAACAAGTAAGGAGTTTTTTGGGTTTTGACAGAACTTTTCTTTTATATGAGGTGTGTTTGGAAAATACCCAGAATGTTTACAATTTAAACTGTTTTGTTGGCAACCCTTATTCAAGATGGCCCCAACGGTGGTGGTTGGATTTTGCCTAGACCTTCCCAGTCAGTTCTACTGGGAAAACCATCCCTGGAGGCAGCGGTGTGGGTTTTTTAACTCTCACTCCCTACTCCAGTAACATTCTGACTGTGGCAAGTGAAACTTGATCGCACTTGTTGACAATTAGTGTAGTTGTTGGAAGTTCTTTGACAAAATTTTGGTTCAACCAGTTTCAATTGAGCCTGTAAAGGTGGTGAAA
>JAVIWC010009330.1:0-12848 GCA_031894815.1 Creontiades dilutus | reverse complement strand
AACTGTCTATTCAATAGACTTTCGACTCCTATGACTGAACTACAAAAATTAAGAATAATTGAGAAAAATTTGAAGAGAGAGCATCTGCCATTTTTATGCAACACGGATTACACCACGGTTGATGAGTTGGAAACTGCACTTTGTCGCTTGGAACTTTGGACAAAACGTGCAGAATCTTATCATGACCCGCCAGTGAAGAATTTGATTGAACCGTGTCTTGGTTACAAACCTTTGAACAGAACTACGGTCAAGGTTTCTGAAATAGAGGTAGCTACATGTGTAGATGCTCCCAGGCATAATACGTTTTCAGGAACCACAAAAGGACACCCATCGGGCAGCCCAAGGTTCAAGAACACCACCTGTTGGAATTGTAGTAAAACAGGTCATACCTATAGAGTCTGCCGAGCTCCTAAAACATTCTTCTGCATAGGATGCGGTACAAAAAATAAATCTTTAGACTCTTGCAACTACTGTGCACAGAAACAAAAGAGTTCTTCGGGAAACGCTCAACGGGGATGTACTTCAGCTCCAGAGTCGCATCCCCAAAACCAACATTGAAGCAACTAGACCGTGAATGGCAACTGTGGGTCGAAAAAGTTAAAGAGGTTATGTGTGGAAGCATCACTCATACTCTCGCTCGACCATCAAACCCTAGGGACCCTCGTGCTTTTCTCAACATCAAGATTTTTGGTATTCCTTTTCAAGCACTTCTGGACTCGGGTGCGACAGCTACTTTGATGAATCAGATGGGCTGGGAAAAGATTTCGTCACTGGGATGCACCATGGAACCTTCAGCTACCCATACTGTACGACTGGCTGATGGAACGTCTCAAGATATATTTGGTGTAGCCATTGTACCAATACAACTCAATTCGGATATCAGATTGTCTAGGATTTTTATTGTACCAAAGTTAAAAGAACAGATTATACTTGGAGCTGATTGGTGGAAGTCGGTGGGACTTGTAGTAGACTTACAGAATGAAATGTATACATTCACGGAAGAAGTATCCACAGTCGAAGTAGAACCTTCGATTATTGGCCACAGTTCGCTCACTTACAGCCAGAAAAACAGTCTGGAATCCCTCATAACTTCATACAAATCAAAATTCGGCAATAAACTTGGCTGTGTGCAGAGGGTGGAACACTTCATCGATACTGGTGATCACCAGCCCATAAAACAAAGATACTATCCTGTATCACCTTATATCCAGAATATCATGGCAGAGGAGGTAAAAAAGATGATTGAAGATGATGTTATAGAACGATCCAATAGCCCATGGTCATCGCCAGTAGTCCTGGTGAAGAAGAAGGATGGAGACTACAGATTTTGTGTGGATTTCCGAGCAGTGAACAAGATCTCAAAAAAGGACGCATATCCCCTCCCATATGTTTCATCTATCTTGGATCGTTTGCGAAATGGAAGGTTTCTTTCGTCACTGGACGTCAAATCAGCATTTTGGCAAATCCCGTTAGAGCAATCTAGTCGTGAGAAAACCGCCTTTACTGTGCCACACTTGGGTTTGTTTCAGTTCAAAAGACTTCCGTTTGGACTCCATAATTCGGGAGCAACATGGCAGAGGCTGATTGACTCTATTCTGGGTCCAACCTTGGAGCCATATGTATTCTGCTACCTGGATGATGTTATTATAGTGACACAAACCTTTGAAGAGCATCTCAGAATATTGGACGAGGTTCTCAAACGCCTTCATGTTGCAGGAATCACACTCTCGTGGGATAAATGCCAATTTTGCAGATCTGAATTGCGTTACTTGGGTCATATTGTAAATGAACATGGTCTAGGAGTCGACCCAGCAAAAGTTCAGTCAATTTTAGATTTTCCAACTCCCAAATCGGTCAAACAGGTTCGTCGTTTCGTTGGATTAGCATCGTGGTATCGACGATTCATGCCGAACTTTTCAAAAATTTTGTCCCCTCTTACTTCATTGCTTAAAAAGAACAGGAAATTTGAATGGAATGATGATCACGAGTCTGCATTTCGGCAAGTTCAAAACATGTTAGTTTCAGCCCCTCTTCTCTCATGCCCTGATTTTTCCAGACAATTCATGTTGCTAACTGATGCATCTATGTCTGGATTGGGAGCTATCCTCGCTCAAAATTTTGATGATGGTGAAAAACCAATAGCTTATGCAAGCCGTTCTCTCACCAAGGAGGAAAAGAAATATACTACAAGTGAATTAGAGTGTTTATGTGTTCTTTGGGCAATAAAGAAATTCCGCCCTTACATTGAAGGCTCAACATTTGAAGTGATAACAGATCACAGTGCTTTGCGCTGGCTACAAAATTTAAAAGACCCTACGGGTCGATTAGGCCGATGGTCCCTTCAACTACAAGGGTACGATTTTACGATTAAACATCGTCCGGGTCGTCAGCATGAAGCGGCTGATGCACTTTCTCGGACGTTTGAGTTAGTTAACGCGATTCAAATTAAGGAATCTCCTTCAGACAAGTGGTACTTGAGACAAAAGCAAAACGTTTTGAGTAATCCTGGAAATTACCCTCTTTGGAAAGTCGAAGACGATCTCCTTTACCACCACGTTCGTTATCCTAAAGATGTTCATGACACGGAGCACCCATGGAAACTGGTTGTTCCAAAATCACAGAGGTCACAGGTATTGGCTGATTGTCACGATGCACCTACAGCAGCACACATGGGCGTGTTCAAAACCATTTATAGACTTAAACACCAATATTTTTGGCCAGGTATGGCGACAGATGCCACAAGGTACGTATTACGTTGTCAAACATGTTTGGCAAACAAGCCGGAACAGCGACTTCCTGGTGGCACATTTGGGAAACAGAGGAAAGTCACAGAGCCTTGGCAGGTAATTTCAGTCGACATAATGGGTCCATTACCGAGATCTTCTAATCGATATCGATACATCTTGGTTGTCTGTGATTATTTTTCAAAATTTTGTTTATTGCACCCAATGACGCAAGCTACCACACAACCAATAGTAAGATTTTTAGAGCAGAATGTGTTTATGATGTTTGGAGTGCCAAAGGCCGTAATTCTTGATAACGGTACACAATTTAGGAGTTCGGAGTTTAAAAAATTTGCTTCTGATTATCAGGTTGCTCTTTGGTTTACTCCTTATTACCATCCACAGAGCAATCCCACAGAAAGGACGAATCGAGTAATTAAGACCGCACTTCGGTCTTACATTAGATCAGACCAGAAGAAATGGGACAAACATCTACCACAAATAGGCTTCGCACTTCGTACAGCAGTTCACCAGTCGACAGGATACACCCCAGCATACATAAATTTTGGGCGTGAGCTCAAAAAGTCAGGAAATGAACACATCCTAAAGACCACCGTGCAAGATGTTCCTACTCCAGAGGACCGTGGTTTGTACTGTTCCAAATTCCACAATCTCCAGGAACTTTTTCAGAAGGTTGCACACAACTTGACTAGAGCATACGAACGCAGCCAAAAATTGTATGATCTTCGTCGTCGTCCTGTTTCTTTCCAGCCTGGACAGGTCATATGGAAGAAGAATTATGTACTATCTGATGCGACACAGAACTTCTCCAGCAAGTTAGCCCCAAAGTTCGTTCGATGCAAAGTTCTCCAGAGGATTTCTGGTACATCGTATGAACTGGCAGATACTAACGACCGTCCAATTGGTGTATGGCACATAAAGGACTTGAAGCCAGATGGTCCAGAAGATGCAACTGGGGTCAATGAGGATGATTCAATGGCTGCAGATGCTGCTACCCAATAAATAAAAGTTGCTGAACATTTTTTTTTTTTTTTTTTTTTTTTTTTTTTTTTTTAATAGGAAGGTGGGGGAATATTACGTTTTTCTTTTAAGCACCTGCTCAGAATCGGCGTCTTTCAACCGAGATAGGAGGCTATTTATGTATACGGTCAACCGTCCTGTCGATTCCGGCTGGTCAGCTATCAGGTGTTAATCTGCTTATCGGGTTGACTCCGTTGTAATTGGGCTCCTCCCTTCCCCCCGTCCACACCTCTCTCTTTATATTTTTGTGGCACTTTCTCAGTGTCTCGTCGGGAGTCGACAAAGCATCTACGCTGCTTAGCAGGATTTTTCTTTGTAATAATAGACGAGTTTCTCACTACTTTCAGTAGGATTTTGTGCATTCTGCCACCACATACTCGTACCGAATGTGTTCCCATCAATGGAAATCAATTGTAAGTAATATCACAACAAGTATTCGCTTCATTTATTTCTTCTTTTCATATTAGTGGTTCCTGTGCGGACCACCAACAATATGGCTGCTAACCATGCGGTTCCATTTTTTTCTTTCAGTTCAGACCTGAACCCTGCTTTTTTCCCTAATACTCTTCTTGGGCACACTTCTACTTGTTTCGAGGCTTTTGTATACTTATTCAGCCCCAATCAGTTGGTATGTACCCGCAAGGTTTATATTTAATTTTCAGCTTTACAACAAAATCAGATGGTTCCAAATAGGTAATTTATAAATACCTACACCTACAACAATTTTCAATTTGTCTGTTTAGGGGTTGTTGTCCACCCTTGGGATTAAGCTTCCTTGTGCTTCTGATCACCTTCGCACTCCTTTCGTTTTGAGATATAGACATCTCACATCTGGAAGTATCCCACATACTATTCAATCCAGCACAACCGCAAGTTCTCACCTCCTAACCTGGCCACGTAGTGTTATCGTAATATTAGGGTAGTTTTAAGTTTTAAAATAAGTTAGGATTAGGGCTAAGATTAGGAAGGTGATCACCCTAGGTTTTGTGGAAATATATTCCAGTCCATCAATTCGGTTTTGTAAGAGGAGCCCAATTAAGACAGACTGTCACGATTTTTTTTTTCCAGTATTTAATGATTTCAGAATCATTCTCGATCCTCTCAAAGTAGGACATTTTAATTATTTCACGATATTGACGGACTTATTTATTTAAACCAGGCTTTGGTAGTAAGAGTTTTCGTTGGCTTTGATTTATTTTATTTTTATTTGAATTTTTGGACGGTGATTCATATAAATCCCCAGGTCTGCATTTAATTTTATAATAAATCGAGGTTGAAATCACATTTATTTTTACTTCATATCCACGTTTCTTCTTGTGAGCATTTACATAATTAGACTTTTAAATGTCGCTGGTTCTGAGCCTGGTGCAGCCAAACTAGGAGTTTTTGGTCCGCTATAATTCCTAGAGCGAAGAGTCATTTATACATACTTATTTTTATTATTATTCTTTTCATTATATTTTTTTAAGCGGACTGGCGCCCAAAGACCAGCAATAGTTAGAGGCAATTCGAATAGGGGGAACGCACGCCGTCTCCACTAGCTACCGAGAGCACGTGAATTTTGATTAAAAAATTCGCTCATATGGTCATATTTTATTTTTCGTTCATTTCACTTCAATCATTTGGAGGAACTGTCTCGAGCACTGTCAACCAACAGTATGGTCTATTCATTAAATGATTATCCAGTGGTTTTTGTATTTAATTTATTTAATTTCTGTATTTAATAGCCCTTATACGTATGTAAGCCTCCCTTCTAAACCCTTGCTCGTTAAGCGAGTGACTTTAACTATTGTTGATATGTAGCGGACCTGAAGGGTCAATGGCCTCCTGAAGGGAGGTTACTGACTTATTGAAAGTACAACCACACTGCAGGAAAGAGGGTAGAAGTGAAAGAACACGTTTATCAACACGATGTTTATTATAACACCAATTGAAATACAAAATATAAATGTCAAATATAAAATAGGGAACTTGTAAATTATGCACAACGGCAATCGCAAATAAAATAAATGGAAACTCAGGTACACAAGTATATATCAAAAGTCTATTCTTATTTCCTATACTCCTTGGGACAAATGCCCTTTCATATGCACTCGTTAACAGCGAATAGGAACTAACACAAGGGGGTGAGGTTGTCGAGCCGACTACTACTGGGATGAATTGACGGGGAAAGATTGGGGTTCAGCTCGGCGAGCTGAAAGCTCGGATGAGCTGACGATCCGGCTCGGATGAGCTGACGATCCGGCTCGGATGAGCTGACAATCCGGCTCGGATGAGCTGGCAACCCGGCTCGGATGAGCTGGGAGGGGTTGGCTCACCTAGCTGAAGGCTTGGTTGAGCTGGACGGTTAGCTGTCGAGCTGAAGGCTCAGACGAGCTGGGGGGAGTTGGTTCACCTAGCTGAAGGCTTAGGTGAGCCAAGGGGTTAGCTCGGCGAGCTGAAGGCTCAGACGAGCTGGGGGAAGGCTTGGCGAGCTAAAGAGCTGACTCGGAGCTAACGGCTCGAGCTGATCTGGGCCGGCTTGGTGAGCTGATGGCTCAACCACGCCTGTACACACGGGGGGTCACTACGGGGACGGCTCGGTGAGCTGAAGGCTCAGACGAGCTGGGGACAAGCGGGGTTAACACGTGGGCAACAAGGGGATGTTACGATGAGCTGAAGGCTCGAACGATCTAAAAGGACCGGGGAAAAGGGATACAATGTACTAGCAGCAGGGTGAAAAAGGAGAACGAGCTGACACTACCTTAGTGATGGAGGCGGACGAGCTAACAGTTCGTGGCGTCGGTTTTGGCAGCAGATCGGCGTCCTCGGTAGGGTGGTTCTTCAGGGGGAATTCGCGACTTCGACAACAGCAACTCCTCGGAAACTTGGATGAGCTATAACTTGGTTTAGCTCGGGGGGATAGCTCATACGAGCTGTTCAAAAGACTTCGGGACAACTTGCAAAAAGACAACGGCTCGCGAGCTAACGCACTTCAACGGGACTATTACTCACAACGGGGTGTTCACTTCGATGGCAGAGAGACTAAGGCCCGGAGTGGGGGGTCGCCGGTCCTTTTATATCTTCGGCCCCCTTCCGTCCTCACGCGGCGCTCCCGGAGAGGGGGAACAAGTCCCCCAGCCTGGGGGTAGCCCCGCCCCTTCTCCCTCCTTCGTCCCGCTCAGGGGGTGAAACACGGACCGAGGGGGCATGTTTTTCGCGCCCCCCTCGCCGGACTCCCTTCGCTTCCTCTTCTCGGGGGCTGGGGGCTTACAATGATGGAGACAAGGGTGCGAAATAGACTGTGTTTTATTTGACCCAGGACAAGACGATCTGATCAACATCATCATGTGACGTCATTGTGACGTCAACATCACATCCTTTCTCTTAAGAATGCAGGTGGGCACACCTGATTTAATCGGCTAACCAAATAATAAGTCAAGTCATTCTAATCTATCGAGCAGGCAGTGTCATCGATAACAATTGCAATGGCGGCGCCTCGCCGTTCTGAGAATCAATCAGTCAGTTCCGACTAGGTTATGACAATCAAAATAAACATAATTAGTTCCGTCTTCAATTAAATTAATAAAAAACAACTTAATAATTACTCGACACATTAAATACAGTAACGTGCGCGTTTAATCAAGTGATTACAAATATATAGTGGCCTGCAGACAGTGGTGAACAACATTCGGTTGCATCATAACAATAAAATTAACATTAAATTCGTGATCTGTAAGTACTTCGCAACACATCATATTGCTACATTCACAAAATTAATAATATTCTTGTACATTTAAAACTTAAATAAAAAGTATTCGCTTATTTGTTGTTTTGTTCCATATTATCCATCCTACATAATACAATGCTGGTATATTAATCATTTATACCGTATCTTGTAGGTTTTCTAATATGTTGTCGATTCCTTAAATTGTAATTAGGTTTCACATTTGTTGTCCTACCATCATTGTTACAAATGTTATCACTTGCGGGAATGTTTATTCTCATCAAATCTCTCCGATTTCTACGATAACTCCTATTACCATCCTCTTCCTTTACCCAAAATGATCGTGGAGAATCAGCTTTTTTAATTGTTTCCCCGGGAACCCATCTGTTTTTGTAGCGAAATAAGATTTTTTGGCCTGGTTCACAATCTTTTAATTTTTTGCTACGCTTATCGTGATAATATGTTTGAATAGTTTGGGATTGTGTCAGGCGCTTTGCTACCTCAGATTTTTCGATTATTTTCGGCTCTAGATGTCGTTCGGTAATGTCTGTTTTTTCTCTGAGTGTTCTATTGAACAACAGCTGACTAGGAGAGTAACCAATTGAAGGAATCATTGTATTTCTATAGTGAAATAGTAAAAGGAGAGGATCTTGACCCGACAATTTAGCTTTTTTTAGAATTGATTTAGCAATTTTTACACCCGTTTCCGCAAGGGCGTGTCCCTTGGGATAGTGAGGACTGCTTGTGGTTAATTTTGTACCACACTCCGCAAGAAATGTTCTGAACTCACGACTACCAAAAGGATTGTTGTCGGTCACTATTTCCTTAGGATATCCGTGAGTTGTGAAAATCATGATACAAACCTTTTTTACGTCAAAAATGCTTTTTGTTGGAATTTTGGTAAGTTCTATCCATTTTGAATAATAATCTATAGTAACCAAATAGTTCTTATTTTGAAATTCCAGTATGTCCATACCCAATTTGTACCAAGGTAAAAGTGGTATTTCGGATGGAATCATGGGTTCTGGGGGATTCAACGGTCTGTTTACTAAACATACTTGGCATTTACTAATGTGGTTTTCTATTTCTCTCGACATGTTTGGCCAATAGAATTTTGACCTAGCTTTGGCCCTAGTTTTGCCGATGCCTAGATGTCCCTCATGTAAGAGATTCAAAATATCTTTCTGCAAATTAGCTGGTACTACTACTCTGTTTCCAAATAAAATAATACCATCTTCCAATATCAGTTCGTGTCTAATCTGATAAAAC
Source organism: Creontiades dilutus (assembly GCA_031894815.1). Classification (NCBI taxonomy): domain Eukaryota; kingdom Metazoa; phylum Arthropoda; class Insecta; order Hemiptera; family Miridae; genus Creontiades; species Creontiades dilutus. Next base: position 4,109 of record JAVIWC010009330.1, on the reverse strand, counting down.
TCTTTCCATTTTACATTTGATTTATTAGGCCACTTATTATTAGTTAAGAATTTTTTTATAGCACCCAGTACAGGGTCTTTATCAGTCTCAATTTCAAAAATCTTTTTTTTATCGTTCGACATAATGTTGTTAATTAATGATAGAACCATCTGATTCCCAGGAAGGTAACTTAATTTGTACTTATATTTTGTGAGCTTCAGCATCATCCTTTGTAGTCTGTTTGGAACCTTTTCTATGTTCCTATTAACAATGCTTATTAGGGGTTTATGATCCGTTTGGATAAGCACTTCCCTGCCGTATGTATAGTAGTGGAAATGTTCAATTGCAAAGCAGATGCCGAGCATTTCCTTCTCGATCATTGCGTATTTCTGTTCGGATTTCGTCAATGATCGGGAAGCAAACGCTATCGGTTTACCATTCTGCAGCAAAGCACATCCCAACCCATCCTTACAGGCGTCGGACTGAATGAGTAAATCTTTACTCTCTTCGTAGTAAGAAAGGACAGGACTTGAGGTAAGTATATTTTTTAGTTTGTTAACGGCGTTTGTGTGAATTTCCGACCAAGACCAGGGTACATCATTTCGTGTAAGTTGGCGTAGAGGGGCTGTTATTTCAGATAGTTTTGGTATGAATTTCCCTAGGTATTTTGCTATTCCTAGGAATCTCATTAGTGCCTTCTTATCGTTAGGTAAAGGGATTTCGGAAATTGCCCTAATCCTCTCTGGATCTATTTCCAACCCTTTATTTGAAATAATATGTCCCAAAATTTTTATTCGATTCTGACGGAAATTGAACTTGGCTGGATTGAATGTTATTCCTTTTTCAATGGCAGTGTTTAGAACCCTCGCTAGTATATTATCGTGTTCTTCTATAGTGTTTGCAGATATAATTAAATCGTCGATGTAGATATTAACACCTTTTATTGCTCCAAAAGTTTCACTATTCTTCTTCTGAAAAACTTCGGCTGCTGTTTTAATTCCAAAAGGCAGCCTTAAAAACTTGTACCTACCAAATGGTGTTGCAAAACATGTTATTTCAGATGATTTATCGCTTATTTTTATTTGGTAGAACCCGTCTTTTAGGTCAAGGGAACTGAAATACGTTTTACCATTTAAGTCACCTAGTATTTCTTCCTGTGTGGGGATCATATACTTATCGTTAACCAATTGTTCATTTAAATGTTTTGGGTCCAGGCAAAGCCTGAGTGAACCGTTTGGCTTTTCAACCACAACTAAAGGATTCAACCATTCGCAAGGTTCGGTTACTGGTTTAATTACCCCCATTTCTTCTAAATCGTTGAGCTTATTCTTAAGACGAGTTAATAATTTTTTGGCAACACGACGTGGTGCATGTGCGACAGGCTTAGCGTTTTCAATCAATTTTAGTTCGTAAGGAGAGCCTGGGAAGGCTCCTAACCCTTTAAAAGCGTCCTTATAGGTATCCAAAACATTTTCTTTAGATTTGAAATTTTTATTTTCTACTGATGCCACTTTCTTCACTAGTTCTAAGTTTTGACAAGCCCGTAGACCCAATATAGGTTTGTCGGCAGTATCTATTATTAAGAAATTTATATTACTTGCTCTGTTTCGGATTCTAGTCTCCAATTTTATTTCACCCTTTACTCTTAACACATTATCATTATACGCTGAAAGTTTAATTTTTGTATTCTGTAACTTCAATGAACCATCTTTGTTAATCAATTCATAAATTCGCAGAGGTAGAATATTCACCTGACTTCCAGTGTCAAGCTTAAATTTAACATTTACACTTCTTATTTTTCCAATTACTGACCACATATTATCATTATTTTTGTCATCATTTAATTTATCAACCTTGATATAGTCTACATACACAGAATAATCACTATCATCGTCGGCTTCTATTGCCCTTGTATATCTTTTATTTTTATGATTTACTTTACGAGTTGAATTTCTTTTTCCAAAACATCCTACTTCAAAATGATTGTAACCATTACAATGGTTGCATCGTTGACCATATGCAGGACACTTCCTAGGTTCATGAACTGATCCACACTTTTTACATTTATATCTAGTGCTATTGTGTTCAACTGGTTTATTATGTTCTTCTCCCTTTCTATTTAAATTGTTCTTTTTACCAATTACCTTTCCTCGTGATGTGTTCCGAATTGCGTCTACTTCCTGAGGTTGCGAAGATCCTACAGCAAAGTCCTTCAATTCTGTTTTTCTCGATCCGTGGAGCTTACAGATTGTCATTGTTTCTTCTAGGTTCAGCTTATCCCCTTTATCCAGAAGTCTGTTCAGCAAATCTTCTTCTGTAATTTGCGAGATTATTCGGTCTCTGATCATGTTGTCTCTCTCCTCGAAATCACAGGTGGTAGCTGCCATTTTTAGTTGCGTTATAAATTCTAGCAATGGCTGACCTCCTTGCAATGCGAGTTTGTTGAATTTAAAGCGTTCGTAGAGAACATTGCGCTTAGGCGAAAAATGATCTGTGAATGCCTCGATCACTTCTTGGTACTTTGCAAGTACGGTTTTTTTGTCCTCGTCATCTAGATCCGCTTCTCGATCAGCTTTTAAAGTATTATAGATCTCAATTCCTCTCGATCCTAGCTGGTTTAATAGAATGGCGATCTTTACCTCATCTTTGTCGTTATTTTTCTTCGCTGCGACCAGGAAGAATCCGAATGCTTGAAGCCAATCTGTCCATTCCTTCTTGAGATTGGTGGCTTCAAAGTTAAATTGTTGAGGCTGGCGAGCATCAACCATTTTTAGAAGAACGTCGTTAATGGCGGCGGCTTTTTCGGGTTCGCGGTGACCTGCCCCCGCGACGCGATAACTTTTTTGTTTTACGGCGGAACGATGACTCGATTTTTTTAATGAGTATGCCGTCGATAGTTACCGAGACGTTTGCACGACTTATTAATGGTTTTACACGGGAAACTTCACTTCTGACACCATGTAAAATTAGGTAAATTAGGGAGTTGAAATGATGGAGACAAGGGTGCGAAATAGACTGTGTTTTATTTGACCCAGGACAAGACGATCTGATCAACATCATCATGTGACGTCATTGTGACGTCAACAATTGCCTCAAATGTGGAGGTCTGATAGCTTATGCCATTATCTACCTTAATTGATGCCGTGCTAGGTGATGTGGACCAACCCTATAATCCAAATTCGTCGTAAGTTATGGATCAGCTGTGCCATTAGTTGTGATCATATCTTTAGTTAATGGACCTAAACTCACATAAGGAATAACAATATAACTTTATTTTACAGTTTGAGGATTTCGGAAACCATAACGCTTTCCGCCTGTTGGACAAGTACCGCGAAACTTACTGCACTTTCAACGATGATATTCAGGGAACTGCTGCCGTATGCGTCGCTGGCGTTTTGTCATCACTCAGAGCGACAAAAACTCGAATGTCCGATCATCTCATAGTGTTCCAGGGCGCCGGAGAGGTGAATGATTCAACTATCAATAATGAATGATTGATTTACTTAATTTAGTTTCTGAATAACTATTGAGAGTAGAGCCGGTGTTTAATGGTTTAATCAAAATAACTTGGCGTATTTATAATCGATTCTGTAATTAGAATAGCCACTCAGACTATATAAAAAGCTGTGCATAGTTTTATATTAAGTGAAGGATTGAAATCGAAGAACAGATAGATGGTTGACAGGGAAATCCGGACAACCACTCATTGGTTCTCACCTACCAATCAATATCCTGAAAATCTATGGGACCTCGCAATTGACCACATATTTATGTAATGTGATTTATAGTCTTACAACAGTACCACATGTACAGCCTCAAACAGATTCAGCGCCTATACTACTGACCAGTTGGTAGTTGGGTTTTATTATCTACCTGATAATAAAATATGTGGCACTTGTAGTTTAAGTTTTCTTATTAGTGAATAATCCAACTGTCAATCACTGAATGGTGATTTGAAGTGATGATTAACTCCACAAATCTAGACTCCACTAATAGATGTCAAAATATTAGGATTAGGGTTAAAACTAAATTGAACTTAGCCGAGCTTGCTGTTTGTTCAAAACCTTCTTCAGGTCTCGAGGATGCTCTACGACGTCAGAACAACCAACATGGACATTCAGATAAAATCC